>JANHAO010027622.1:0-10806 GCA_026873985.1 Saraca asoca | reverse complement strand
AGAAAATATGATATTAGCTCTTCAGTTGTTTTTCAACATCCAAAACTAAAGTAATGATATAAAACTCGTTTTGGGGTTAACATCTATTTTAAGTCTAACACGGTGGTTTCAGCCCACCTTTGCACATTCTAGGCTTGTGATTGCACTAATGCTATGACTATCTTAGCTAGTTCTCCCACCAGGTGCTCAAGTTTCTCCTGATGCTGGAGCCAGGTTTGTGATTAGTCGACGCCATCGGCAGCGAGAATGGGTTACACTGAGCTGGTTGAGGAATGCCAGTGGCTGCTCTAATAATAAGAGCAGTAGACTGGTATGTCATTAAGATGTGACCATCTGAAGGATGAGGTTGTGCATTTAAGGCTCTAGTGGCTCTTCCCTTAGCCATTGCAATAAAAAGTGAACCAGAATAGGTGAGATCCCCATAGACGGCGCCAAAAATGTTGACGATAAAATTTGGTTTGTATGGAGGGACCAAATTTCAACCAATGGAAAGGGATTCTTTGGGGTCTCTGACCTATATTCGGTTTAAGCACAATATACTAGCAAGATAAATGAAAAAGAAGGGAAGAGCAAAAAGAAGACATAGGGTTTAATGTGGTTTGGCCAAATCCGGATATCACTGGACCCTACATCCAAGGTAGCGTGTTATTGAGACAGTATTTTTATAATGTTACAATGTTTGATCTCTATTTTGGTAGAGTTTCGGCATAGTCCAACCTCTCTCCCTCCCTCACAAAAGGGCTCTTTCCTCTTATTTATAGAGGAGAGGAGGGTACAATAGGAATTACATATGTAGTAAATAAGTTACATTAGTATTTAATATACAAAACAATGTATACAAACTGAATTTCCTCTTTTGGCTACTATAGATTATCTTCTATAAGCGGGGCCCCATTTGTCCGTTAGGGCAAGGTAGGATCTGGTCCTCTGCCTAGTGAGCTTTCAGGTCGCTGACCATACTTCATTAACTAGGTCATTTATCTCTTTCTCGAAATGGAGTGCCCAAACTCACTTCCTCGCTCATGAGCTTGGCCTAATGAGGTCACTCTGCGACGCGATATGACGATAGAGTGATTTTGAGTGTGGTTCGAGCTAGTCCTTTCGCCACTCTCGGGCTCCTTGCGAGCTCTTTTGGACCAAATCAATTTTCACATATAACAACTCTATTGTAAATGTGTTAGTAAATTTGTTGAAACTTTTGTCAGAAATCTATTGAAAAATCCATCTAAAAATCATTAGAAATTTGTCCAAAAAAGGAAATTTTCTTAAAAATATTATTTGATATATTTTTTTAAAGTTTTATTAAAATTATTTTGATTAGCATTAAAATTTATTTTAATATTTTTTAAAATTTAAATTTTAAAAATTAATATTTAATTATAAAAAATTAAAATACAAGGCATAAGAATGTATATAAATATATAAATTTAGTAAAATAATTCATAAATTGCATTATTCAAATCAATGTATGAAACATATTATTCAAATAAAAACATAAAAATATAACTACAACATAAGATCATAGGAGAAGAATTGATTATCAATCTTTAAATCCTAGGTGTCCTATTACTACGGCTGTCCAAGACCTCTGACTGGTGGTGGTAGAACTCCTGGCTGGGATGGTTATGGTGGTGGTGGTGGATACACATAAAAAGGAGGTGGCTAGTAGTAGATAGAGGTTAATAGTAGTATGAAAGAGGATGGGATAAAAAAGGAGGTTGTGGCTTTGACTCTATTACTTTTGTTGAATCATGAGGTGCTCCATCCGAGTGAACAATTGAATTATCTATTACTACATCTCAGTCATAACATGCATAAGCTAGTCCAACATAGCATGTGATGCATTGTCGAAGTGAGCTACAATGGCCTATATGGCTATCCTCATTATGGCCATGGACCCCAAACTATAGAGTCATCTCTTCTTGGTCCTACTAATGTTGTCCACCCATAAATCATGACCAGATGGCCTTGCTAAATTAGTAGTTATGTCCCTAGAACCCTTACCTCTCTACACTTGAGTTTGAGTTAATTCCTCATTTCTTTTGTTGAGATTCTTCTGCAAATTAAAATAATTAATTATTTAATATTATAAATTAATGAGATATTTTTACTACTAAATATACAATACATTAACAATAAAAATGCAAGTTAAGAAAAGTTGTTTACATAGGACTGTGCAACTCAAGGTGAGACCTATTGGTTGTCCTTTTGGGTATGGGTATGGTGGAATAAGCTGTCTGTGGGTGGCTCAACCCCAATCTCACGTATTTGCACAACATGAAAAATTTTATGGACATTAATAACTTTAAGTTAAAATTTCATAAATAATACTAACTTAAAATAATGTTACCATACACATTCAATGTTCTGATGTGGGAATAGATCCACCTGTGTACGAGAAGGAACCCTGTCCAGATGCATCTAAGGCTTTGTTCCTCTTATTTTGCTTAGACTTGGACTTGAATTTAGGGTCATCACAATACTTGAGAAGGCCTTCCCACTCCTAGTCCTTGATCCAACTGGGTTGAGAAGGCCTCTTCTTCTACATCTTATCCATCATATCTTTCATTTTGTTAGAACCTTTATGGTTGAAGTTCTTCCACATGTCCTACTCATAAGAAGGGTTCCACTTCCAATATTTTTACAATTAAAAAGAAAAGAAAATATCAATAGTTAGTGAATAATTTAAAAAAAAGAAATTTAAATTATAAATGGAGTACCTAAACTTCATATATAACATCTATGGCTGGGCTCCCATATACTCTTCCGTGTAAGCCATACACCTTTATACTTGTTCATAATAATATGGTGTATGGTGCTTACCAACTTATAGGTTGAGAAAAACTTGATTAATCAATAAAAATAAATAATGTTAAAAAAATTAAATAAACATAACGAAGAAATTAATCAGTGATACATACCCCACATAATGAAGAAATTAATCAGTAATACATACCCCATCCTATACAGTATAATGGTCTTCCTAGGACCAAGTATAGGTACCATGAAAGGTGGAGGTTGTCTATCGGTAGATGCCACTCCTGAAGATGGAAGTGCCATCAATAAAGGTGTCCTAGCTATCTTTGGGGATAAGGCTTGCTACTACTATGACTACATCTGTGTTGTAGGTGGCTCTACCTAGCTAAATGTCAATTACCGTATGGGCATGAAGGTATAGCCAAGAGCAATAACAATTAAGGAATCACAAGTGAACCGCTATTGAGGGAATCGCTAAGGAAACCTCATCACTGTGACTGTTGTCTTTTACTTCCTTGTCCAAAACCTTTGCAGCTTATCATATGCAAATATTGACACATGACATAATTAAAAAATAATCATATAAATTGAAATATAAATAAAGTAATTTAGCACTCATATATACAAGTGACAAATTAACATGTCACAAATAACATGGTAGTTTCAATTGTCAGATTCATTATTTGCATCTTCTTTATCATCATCTTCATCCTCTTTTTCATCTTTGTTGACATCGTCCTTTTATTCTACATCTATTAGCTCATCCACCTCCTCATATCCACCATCTTTATAATGAGAGCTAACAATTGAATCATCTGTTGGAATCACCTAAGATGCATATGACATATGATCATCTTGGTAAGCATGTATAAAACATATTATCAAAGACGTTCTTTTTTATGTGCATAACATTAAGATTGTGTCAGAGTAAATTAGATTGCCAATATAGCAAGTCCCAGAATGTGCTTCTCTTATCTAGTTATGATCTATCCCATATCCTGACATCTTGATTAGCCAAGTATCTATGACTTTTGGAATGGAACAAACTTGATCAAAAACTTGTTTACCAGTTAATCTTGGAGGTGGTTTAGATTTATCTACTTTATTTTTGATAAAGTTGTTCTTGTTTCTCTTATAAGGATGATTGTATGGTAGAAACTATCTATGACAATCAAACCATGATTGTTTCCTCCCATGGTTTAAAGTGAATGCTTTTACGGATTCCATACATATCAGGTGAGCTAATTTTCTAGTCGTTTTCCAACTAAAAAACATTCCATATGTAAGAAAGTCATTGATGGTCCACATTAATGTGACCTTCATCTAAAAGTTTTGCTTCATTAAAATGTCATACATTGGAACACCATCATTCCATAAAGGGAATAATTCATCTATCAATGGCTACATAAACACATCAATTTTACTCTTCAAATTTTCTAGACCTACGATGATTAAGGTCAAGAACATATATAAAGTTGTCATACACATATCAGGAAGCAAATTGTAAAAAGTGACTATTACTGGCTAACATGAGTACGATGTAGTGTTATGATAGTAGAGTGAATTCATCTAAACATAACCCAAATCTTACAATTTGAGGATTGGCTATAAACTTTGGGTGCTTTTGGTCAAATTATTTTCAAGTTTCTCCATCCAAAAGATGACACAGAATGCCCGTCTCCTTTTGATTCTCATGATGTCATCTTATAAGAAGAGCTAACTTTATCAAAGTATACAACCTTTGTAACCTAGGAATTAAGGGCAGAAATACATTCTCTTGAATGGAACTTCTTTGCTATTTCAGTCTGTCCTCCATTCCTTATACAAAGGCAAACCATAATTCTACATTATCTATTAAATCTAGCCTCCTTATAGAACAACATGCACACTTTCATACAATAGTCTATTTTCTGATGCCCCAATCCTAAGTTCTTCACTAACTTCTTCGTTTCATAAAAGTTAGGAGGAAAAATGCTATCAGGTAGGTATGTCATGATCATAAGTTGTATAATCTAATTAAAGGAATTTTGTAGTAAGTTGAAGTCATATTTTAGGCTTAACATCATTATTGTTGATGACAACTCTAAATGGTTAGTATAACCTATCCATAATGGTTGATGTATAGCTTCTAACATTTCATAAAATTTCTTAGCATCTTTGCTTAGAGGCTCTTCTATATTGCATTCAAAGTGAGTTGCAATGTTTGGCCAATTGGCATCCAACACTATGTTCTCATACATATTACTTGTATCATGCAAATCTTATGTCATACCACTAGAAGATTCTCCCTTTTCTATAGATCTCTCATTACCATAATTAGTCAACCACTAGTAATCATATTTAAATCCAAATCCATACAAATCAACCTTGACTTCATTAGGAGGTAATTGTTTTTTTTTCACATTCATATTTGGAGCATGGACATAGGCATCTTATCCGACCAACTAGTAGTAAAATCAATAAATTCTTCCACCTTATTAAGAAAATCTGTCTTATATCTACTATGTCTTGGAAGAAGTCTATCATATATCCATCTATGGAGTTTCAAAATTTCCATATTTTTTATCAAAATTAATTAAAATAGGGAAAAATCAATAGATATTTATAGAAATATATAGGAAAAACTATTTATGGAATTTCCATATTCCGTAAGTAGTTTCAATATTATTTTTCTCCTACTTAATAAAAATAGACAATAATCAAACCTATTAAGGGAATTAATAAACATTTACTAATTTCAAAAGTTAACAAAATCAAAATAAATATAATTTCTAAAATAAAGATATGTATTAACTAAAAATATAAGCAATTCCTAAAGTAATTTTAACAAAACAAATAACTATGTCATCTAACTACTTAATCCTATAGAATCTAATTCAAAATGTATATAATTCTTAAATATAATTCACCAATTATAATTAGTCAATCATGATTCAAACATACAAGAAAATGTAACTAATAATTAAAAATATATACCAACCTCAGTGTTTAAGCAAGATAAGTCACAAATAAACTAGTACATAAACTAAAGTCCAAAACTACAAAAAAAAAAACTAATTAACTTGTAAAACATGTGATAGTTAAACAAAAATAATCGATAACAATGTAAAGCAAAGCAATCAGAACAATTTAGTTAGTTTGGGTTTGGTGAAAAGTTCCTTCCAAACCTAAGAATCAAGTGAGGAAAGCATGAAAGGGCTCTAAAGCGACACAGGAAGTAGAAGGAAAATGGAACAGAGTGTTAGAATGCACACCTAAAGTTTAAAAAGTTTTTGGATTTTTCAATAGATTTTTCTGTTGGAAATCTATCATGTAATTATTTTTGTCAGAAAACCCATAAAAAATAACGAGCAACATTTTTAAAATTTGTGTCTGTCTTTATGCAATCTAACTTTTCCCACTACATCATCTATGTATATGTCCATTGTCCTATCGATCAAGTCATGAATTATTATATTCATAGCTCTTTGGTAGGTTATACTAACATTTTTCAATCTGAAAGGCATTACAGCCCATTTGAATGTTCCAAATTGTTCTTGGACACCACAATATTATCTTCAATGTATCATCCTCTACAATATATGCTTGGTTATATCCAACATTCCTATCCATGAAGCTAACTACAATGTGATCTCAAATAGAAACAATTAATATATTAGCTATAGGCATTAGGTATTCATCATTCCTGAAATTAATATGAACTTTTAATTTTCCATTCTTTTTCATAATCAATACTATATTTGCTATTGGCATTTTTCGGAAAGCACAGTCTTTGCTGACCAAAGTCTAATAAGAGGCACAACCAACCAAATGGAGGCCTAGGTTGGAGATCGAGGTCGCTCAACGAGGATCCCAAGCTATTGGGCGCAAGCTAAAGACTTCGAGCAACACCACAACAAGGAGTATAGCTCGCTAAGAAGGTCTTCAATCCGTCAGCGAGAAGGCTACCATCCCAACTATCCTTGAGGAGAGCAACAAGCAAGAATAGCAAGATAGATCAAAGCTTCTAGCTTGCTCATCAGCACAACACCAGGTCACGAGGTTAGCGAGCCAGATGCATGTACAAAGACCAGTCAGTAATCCAAGGCACACGCCTCCAACTGACAGCTTAGCCTCCAAAACTACACATTAGCTCCCTAGTGTTATCGTGAGTTTTATCACTCAATATTACGCAAGTGCATGCAGTCAAATGAGTAGTATAGAGTGAGTGAGTATCGTCTCCATAGGGATTGAGTTTCTTGCAACTTAAATGTAAAAATCCAATAAAGCAATAATAACTTCTTGAGCTAATTAAGATGATTAAAAGAATAAAGTAACACTAATGAACTACACTATTGAATACTACAAGAAAAGAGGTATTGAATTTCCTAGAAAAGTGGATTAATGAGTGAATTAGTTAGTTGAGATTGATGAATTCCTTTAACATGTAATTTCTGCTCAGCTACTACAGCAATACTATAGCAAATTTCCCAATAAACCAAAACTCCATCACAGTGCATGTGAATTTCCCAATCCCAACATGCATTAAGGTTCTTAAATTAGATTATACATATTCCTATGCTAATCTGGTAAACAATATATTCCTATATCATCTACAAATCAACAACATATAGAAGTTGAACTTGCATCATTCAAGCTATGTCCAATAACCTCTATCTTTCCAGACTTGAAGTTATTTCTATATTCGATCATTAATAGCAAGTTAACAATTAGAAATGGCATTTAATACATTTGAAATGAAAAGAGAAAATTTACTCAGCATTACAAATAATAATCTAGGATTTCATTGCAAAATTAAAGTTCAATATCAATCGCAACTAAAAATAAATTTAGCTCATGATCAAATCTGTAACAGCTCTTAAACACATATCATTCATTGTTCATCAAAATCAGAAATAAAAAGATAAAAGGAAGAAAGGGAAGAAAGAATGGCAAATCTGCTGTTCTTTGCACCTTCCTCTGCTCTCTACAGAGTATTCTTGCTGTCTCTAGTTTATGGCTATTGTCCAGACGTCTGCTCTCCTTTCCTCTAGGTTTCTAGCACTCAAAAATGATGGAGAGTGAATCTCTTCACGTGTTGGCTATTGCTCTTTTGTATTCTTTTTCTGGTTTTGCTAATGTAGCCCTCACGTCCACTTCAGCACCAAAAATGGGCAAAAATCATTTAGCTCTCCTCCAACTTAACTCCTCCTTTGGTGTTCAATTTTTAGCTCAAAAGTAAGCAGAATGTCTTCTGCTTTCACATGCAATGCAGCTATTGTTCTAATTGGATTTTTGCTGATTCAACCCTTCACTCTAGTTAGCCTTTTCTCTCAATTTTCAGTAGCAAAATGATAGAATATTCAGCCTTCCACATGCTCTCTGCTAGTCCCATGTTTAGAGCATCAAAAATGGGTTGAATATGTCCAAAATTCCTCTACTGACTTGTCCCTTGTTGCCTCCACTGGGGTGATGTTTTTGGGCACTAAAAATGGGCTGAATAATTGCTGACTTGCCCACAATTGCTACTGCCCTCTAGTCAGGATTTTTATCCTTCAAAAATAAGGCTAGTCCTCAGTAAAAGAAGGTGAAACTATAGCAGTAAAAATTCGATTGCTGTAACAACTGACTTTCTCTTCAACTTCTAGCATTTTTCTTTGACTTTTTCCTCCTTTCTCAAGCCACAATTAAGCCTTAAACATCAGCAAACAAAAAATATCAATTGAACTCAATTCCTTCATTAACAAATCCAAAATTTTCATAAATAAAACAATAACATCACTTTAAACAAAATTACAAAAATAACTTATAACAAAGATTGATTTATAAAAATCACTCTCAAACTTCAACAATTTAAGTCTAGAAATTATCAAAATATCTCTATTTTCATAAAGTTATCACTCATAAGTCTGACAATGATTTATCCAACATTAATCACCTGATGCCAAGCATTAAATGCCTGGAGCGGTGGAAATAATCATTTTGTTGCTTGTAAAATTACACTTGTAACCCTCACCCTTCTATAAATAGGATAGGGTGGTCACCGTAAAAAAAAAAGAAAAGAGAGATCTTACATGCAAAAACTCTGCTAGAATACAAAGAAAGTAGTGTATACTATGAGACAACACCGTTGTTGTACTCATACCTTGTAGAAATAATCTTCTAGTGAATAATCAGATATCAATGTGGACGTAAGGGCCAACTTGGCTTTAGTCGGATTACGATAAAACTTCTGGTGTTTGTTGCTTTTCTTCTTTCCCATTATCTTCCTTTTTCTTCTGCTACATTCTGCTTGTAGTTAGGGGCGATACTGGACACAAACCTGCTAACTGGATTTTGATGTCAACATTTTAGTGCTAGAAGGAAAGCCCCCACTTCACACTCTTCATCTATTTTCTTGATAAGCTATTTTAAGTTGTCTCAAGCACAATGGTGAGAGGAAAAGCCACCAGGAGAATAGAATCCCTACTGGCCAACCCAAAGGTTAGGCACAATAGTGAAACATGACTACCCTTACGGTCGGCCCCATTGCTAACATAGCTTCCCTCATTCTATAGTAGTTTGTGGCCCCTATAACCGATAAAGCTCAAACTTGTCAACAATGCCAAGAAGCACTTAACCGGTGTCAAGAAATCTTTGAGAATATCATGAAAGAGTTAGCTGATATGGTCAGAGTGTTGGCTCAGGTGCACACTCAAGGTGCACCAAGGTAGGGTGAAGTTATCACACCCAAGGGTGGATATCATCAACTAGGGCCACAGCATGAAGAGCAAGCCAGGATCAAGTGTCATTGAGTTAGTTCACTTCGCTCATCCAACTCACAATTAAGGTCCAAAGTCCACAAAGTACAGGAGGATAAAGGAGATGACCAACAAGGTGAAAGCTCATACCAAGAAGAAAGCTCACACAAGACCGACCATGAGCAAAAGGCAAATCGTGATTCATCCAGTCACGAGCACAATAGGAAGCATAAAACCTCCAGTTGACATTCGTGTAGTAAGCGAGATGAAAGGAGTCGAAGGACTTTCAATCACCAATCTAAGTCCCAAGACCCAATGGTCAAAGAACTACTCCAAAGGATAAAGCAGTTAGAAAGGAACTCTGCGTCTCATGGGAACCAAGAATCCCACAAGGAGAGAACTCCACTCTCTAGCCAAATTGAGATGGAGCCCCTTCCTCACAGATTTAAAATTTTAAACATCCCCCTCTATAATAGAGACAGCGATCCCTATAGCCATTTGGACACTTTTAACATCCGGATGGACCTGCAGACTTCCAATCCACTGGTGAAATGCCAAGTCTTCCCCACCATGCTCAGAGAGGTCCCATAAACATGGTTCAAAAGTCTTCCAGCTCGTAGCATAAGGAGTTAGGAGGAATGCCAAATGAATTTCCACAACCAGTATAAGGAATTAAAGAAGGAACTTGCCCCATCCTGCCACTTGGTGATGGTCTTTCAACGGAAAGATGAGTCGCTTAAGGACCATATCATCAAGTTTCAAAAAGAAGTTAGCAACCTAAAAAACTTGTCAGATGAAAGCATCCTCACGACAATCTCAGTCAGACTCTAAAAGGATGGGAATCTGTACGAGAACATATACAAGTCTCCTCTAAAGAGCCTGGGTGAGTTCTATGAGTGAGCCACCAAAAATATTCGATGGAAAGAAACCTTCAGTCTAAAGAAGTCAAACAATAAGGAGGAAGCAGGAACCTCCAACTGGGGGAAGAAGAAAAGTGGAGGTGGGAGCAACAAAGAAGACCAAAAGGGGGCCCTAAAAGCCAAACAGTGAAGAAAGCTCGAAATAAGCAGTTCCAACCTAAGGTCGCTATGATACCTACACTATCTTGTTGGATGCTCCTGACAGGATATTCACGATCGAGAGGGACAATGAAGACTTCTGTAGACCTAAACCCCTGAGAACCCCTATTGAGAAGAGGAACCATAACAAATTTGTTGGTCCCAATTTAAACAATTAAAGATTGAGTAAAGAATGCGGAATGAATACAGATCTTGCCCTTATCTCGTTGGAGATCAATATACACTTGTATCTGATTTAAATTGTGTAGAAT
>JANHAO010027621.1:0-10805 GCA_026873985.1 Saraca asoca | reverse complement strand
ACAGAAACTACTCAAAATGGCCAATTATGTAGAATTTTGCAATTTGATGCCAATTGACTCCACACTATAAAAACATCTTAACACAATTGGAACTAAGCAATTTAAGACCTTAAAATGATAAGTATGAGGAAAAATAAATGATTAAAATATGTGTTATCACTTTTGTCAGCCTATTTTGCACTATACCAGAAAACTCCCATAACATTAAGCCCACAGCTCGTAGTTCACTCTACGGACTGGGAGCTAGAAACTTTGCTGGCAAAAGCTTGTAAGTGCCTTTTGTAGCATTATCATCTCAAGTTTTTATCTCAATGCTTCTTCTGTGTATTGAATTTGATAGTTTCAGACCATGTAAGTCACGTCTAAGCGAGCTCAAGGTGAGACGCTTATGGTTTGTCGTATTCGAACTCAACTAGCATTCTCATTACCTGGGCTGGTTTGCATGTATAACTCTGCTGGAAATTTTATCACTTAGTTCCAGGGCAATCTTGTTGCTTAGTGAAATGTCAATCTTATTGCATAATTCTGTGGCAGGCTTGTTGCTTAGTGAGATAGCAAGCTTATTGCTTTTCGCTCGTCTGGGATCGCTTAAGCGTCGCTCTATGGGATGGCTTGTCTTGTGTCACTCAGTAGGAGAGCAAGCTTGTTGCTCAGTCTCAAGATAACTCTACTGCGTAGCAGAAAAGCAAGTTTGTTGCGTGGTTTCATAGCAATCTCGTTGTGCAGTGGAATAGGAATCCTTACCGAGTAGGTCATGCTCATTTTCCATCTTCATGACTCAGTGAGCTCAGTTGACAGGGTCTCAAACTTAGTAAATTGTCCTTATTACCGAGGCTTATCCCTGGTTGGGATCTCATTAGGGGTGCTGGGATTGTTGCTGTCCTATGAGGTACACCACATAATCTTATAGGCAACCTCTCTTTTGATGAGGTCTTCTATGACATCTCTAAGTGCTAAACATTCTGAGGTGGTGTGACCAGTCTTATTGTAATAAGTGTAGAACCTGTTTGGGTCCCTATTCTTGGTAAAGCCTTTTAAGGGTTGGGGTTTTCCAAAATCTTTCTTGTCTCGTTCTGTCATGTAAATCCTATCTTAAGTGTCAGATAGGATGATATAACTTTCATGGTGACCTGGATGTTGAGGTCGTTCATGCTTGGCTCTCTTGGTGAGCTAGTTACTGGAGTGGTCACTCCCATTCTCATTGCTTCTCTTATTTTGAGCAGAGCCATTTGCTTTGTCCTTCTACTCGAACTTTCCTTCACCAAAGGTTTCTTTCCTCCTGATCTGTTTGGTAGCATGCTCATAAAATTCAGTAAGATCTCTTACTAGGGACTTGTACAAACTCTTATACAGCTTTTCATCTTTATGGAGTTCCGTTGAGACTGCTGTCGAGATATTCTCCTCTGAATGATTTTCTATAGAGTTGGCTTTGTGTATAAATCTGGTTATATAATCCTTTAATGACTTGTATCGATGCTGGAAGGTCATGGTAAGGTGGCAAGACGGCGTAAGATGTTACTTCGGCGCTCGATATTGATTAAAGAATTTCTTCTAACACTCTTCCCAGCTACCAATGCTGCGAGCTGGGAGGTTTCTGAACTATGCTTGTGGCAAGCCCTCTAATGTGGACGAGGAGACATGACACTTGATCAAGGAATCAGATATTTAGAGGTCCATCTGGATGTTGAATGCATCCAAGTGGTCGCATGGATCGCTTTTCCCATCATATAGCATAATTGTAGGGACTTTGAGCTTGTGAGGGAGAGGTAGCGCTTCGATCTCTTTTGAGAAAGGCAAGCTCTCCTCGCAGCGAGCTTGATCATTTTAAGCTCATGGGTATTCCTCAAGCCATTTTATCCTTTGAAGGAGTTCCTCCATCGTGGGGCCATGTACTTCAGACTATTGGCTGGGAGATCGCTGGTTCATTTTCTCCTTCTCGTGGGAGCAGTGACCTGAAATGTTCCCTTGGTCAGTTTTATGCGAGTTTTTAGCTCGGTGCGAGCTTTTACACTACTGACTATCACGATTCTCACTTGATTGGCGAGCTCTTGATTTCGTTCATTGATTGGGGGAGTGAGTCGAATCAAAGTGCCGATGTGTCTATCTTGATGATCTTTCATCTCGGACCTCTTCACGTAGCTGCTGAAGCTATGCAGTGATCTCTTGGGTCTGCATTCAGACTAATGCTTTCATTGTCTCACCTAACTCTTTCACCGTATATGTGAATGTTTGCTGGAGTTGATGAGTTACTTGCACTTCATCGATCTCAGGAGCAGTAACAAGCTAATGGTGAGTCTTGGGGGGTAGACCGGAGGCATTTCCTGTAACAGAGGGATCTGTTGGTTGAAAAGCTAGAGTGTTGGAGCTTCTAGTGGTTCTTCCTCCAGCCATTGTAACTAAACAGAGAAACAAATCAAAACACAAAAAACAAGCTAGATAACAAATGAGTTCTCACAGACGGCGCCAAAAAATGTTAACAGTAGATTTTGGTTCTGCCAAAATCAGCTAACCAATAGTTCTTTTGAAACTCAAACCATTTTCTGGTTGTGCAAAAGCTAAAGGAGGAGGAAGAACGGTAGAGCAAATGAAAGGTTTTTAATGTAATTCGGCGAAAATCGGATGGCACTGGTCCTTATGTCCACTGTGAATTTTATTGCTTTTGAAAATTCAGTAGAGTTACAACACAATGTTCAAGCTTCCCCCCTCTTACAAAGAGCCCCTTCCTCTTATTTATAGAGAAGAAGAGATTACAAGTGTAATTTTACATGTTGTATTTCTGTTATATTAAGCATTAAATGTACAAGACTACCTAAATTACTGTAAAATGGCTTTTGCAGGTTGCTTTCTACTAGTGGAGCTCGGTGGGCTGCATTTTGCATACTGGCGCAGAGAGTTGTCTGAGGGTGTTGGTTTCCGATCTTGAGTGTGGGCGAGCTGCTAGCTGGGCAAGGTGCCATGTGTAATGAACTTTGTTTGGGATCGTTGTTATTCCGGGCTAGGGGAGATCGTGCACTTGGTGATGCAGCTCGTTCTAGGTGAGCTATTGGCTATGCAAGTTGGACTCTGACATGTTCGGGCCTTACTCTATCCCGAGGCTCGCGTTTCGCGTCATGACGGTCTGACCTCTTGGCTCAACGACCCGAACTTGTTTGCTCACGGCCTAGCTATTCAAGCTCATTCCTTTAGCGACCTGATAGCTTAGCTCAGTGATTTCAAGTTAATGCAAGCTGGGTCTTCATGGATTGAACTTTGTGATTGGGTTTTTGCCAGCCCATTTTGCACTATGCCAAAAAACATTCATCGCAACTTTATAACTAGGATAAGGATGAAGCAATTTGAAGTTACACTATAAAGACTTTTAAATCACTTTAGTTTTCACAAAATTTTTGAAAAATAAAAACGGATGAAACAGTAGACAAACGCATCAAATGCCTATGCCTTTAATAGTTTTGTCTCCAGTAGACAACAAATAATGTTAAGCTTTAATATATTTTTAATTCATATTAATATTTTTGTAGCTACATAAATCCAACACTTTCATTTCTCAGACACAATTCTTCGGCTCTTTCTTACAAGCTCTCTGCAAACACATTATTCTATTGGGAACACATTACACTATTGAGCAAAGAAACGTGTTGGTGGAAAGGACTTTATCTCATATTCTAATCAATGATAGTGGAAAGAACCCTATCTCACATTCTAATCAATGTAGCATAAGTTGTTGTATAATGAGGACGAGAATATTAAGCTCATTTGTATCGGTTGTGGAAGAATTTCTTGTGATGATGCAAAATTGCCTTAAAGAAAATGACAATAAATCTTAATGTCATTGATTTTAATTTCTTTCCTTATATTTTTTATTTAATATTTTATTATATATTTTAATTAATTTTTATGTATTTCTTCAACATTTTTCATTAGATTTTAAATTAAAAAAAATATTAGATAAACAAAATATTAACGGTAAAAAATCACACATAGATAAATTTTAACATCTAAAAATACAATCACATATAAGTGACCAACTTAAAGGAAAATTGTTGGGTACACTGTATTAAATTACTTATAAAATAATGTGTTAAAAAATTAAACAAAAAACTAATCACTTGTTAACTCTATTATAAACCCTATAAAATATTTTCTCCAAATAAACACAATTGGGGACATACATTTTTTTTGGGGGGGGGGGGATTTTAAGGGTGGAGATTATTTTTTATTTTTTTATAATAAAAAACTATTTACTGAATAACATGGGAATAAGTCAATTTACAACTTTTTGTTGTTGTGATAAGTGCTTGATTCTGCACAAAATTATGAGATTTAGTCTACAAATGAGATCATTTCCAATTAATTTGATTGTTTGAATAAATAAATATATAGGTTTTAGATTCATGAAGAGACCCAACTAGAGTTTATTTACTTTCTTTTAAAAATGAAAAATGTTCTCATAAAAATCTAATTCAAGCACTGTGTGTGCTTAAATTGTTGAAAGAGCTTTTCTTGATTACAATAATAATAATAATAATAATAAGAATGATACAAGTAATTTACAAGCAACTTGCAAACTTACAAGTCAAGAAATTAATTATGATTAGGTGTATTGTATGATATAGTGGTGTGTTCCTTCACGATGACTGAGCAAGTGTTATATCAGAAATAGACAGGGTACCGGACTCATCAACATCAAGCTCTTCAAACTCCTCCATTACAAGCGAAATGTCTTCTTCATTAATCTTTCCCATCTCTTTCAGCTTATAAACGACGAATTCAGCGACCCTATAAGCAAGCAACCAGAAATAAGTTTAGTAAACAAAAAATCCAACAGAAAAGGGTTTGAAACAATATTCAACTCACCCAACATTTCCATCATCATCAAGATCTGCTGCCTCCAAATCCAGATTGGTCACCTGTCGTGTAAGAACCCAATCAACAATTGCCTTTTGTCTGCTTTCAGTGTTTAGCTCAGCCATATAGAGGAAAAACTGAGCTGAAGTAATAGTGCCTATCAATATCCAAAACACTGCAAAAATCCTTCCTCCTTGAGTTGAGAAACTTTTATCGCCATAACCCAGTGTTGTAATTGTTGAACACACGCAATAGAAGGCATCAATGACATTCAATTTCTCAACGCTTGCTAAGAAGGCTGTCCCCAAGACAATGAACACCAAAAGAAGGAAAAATACCAAAAAAAATTTGTATCTTGTCTTATTCATCTCAACTTCCTTTAGAATCTCAGTTGTACCAACTTTTTGGCGCATGTGCAAGGCCTTAACTAGCAAAACTTCCTGCTTCTCAACCAAGTAGTCTGCTCCTTTGCTTAGGATAAACCCAACCAATGCCATTCCTGTGAACACAAAGGCACAAGCCAGTAGTTTTGTAAGGGCACTATTAGGCACAAGGTCCCCATATCCAACAGTGGTCATTGTCACAATTGTGAAGTATATAGCATCAAGTATTCCATCTGTTTTCTTCCCCTCAATTTGGTTCCTGACAAGGTAGAAGGTTACAGCTCCCACACCTAAATAAACTGCAAGGTACATAGCTACTTTTCTAAAACTTGGATGCAACTTCCCTAATATGGACTGTGAGCGTGGAATTGAGCCAATGCCATTTGTATTTGCCTCTGGGGGACAAATATGAGCAGGAGGAGCACTTCTACATCGGCGATACCTTCTCTTGTTCAACTGCGTTTTGGTTTTTTGAGCCACAGGATTTGGGGATTGTGACAGCAAGGGATCTGTTGCACCATTCATGGCCAGGCAGATGATTTACAAGACCTGGTTCAGTTACACAGCAGTCCAACAGGAAGCATTAGTCATACATAAAGTTAACTATGGATAAAAAAATATCAATCAAGCAATAAAGTCCTACTCTTTATATATAAAATCCAAATCAAAACAAACAAAAAATATTTGCAGGTTTAAGCATGACATAATATACAACAAAGCATTTGTGGTATACCTCCTACTGATTAGCAATTCAGTTAGATCATGACATGCAACATAGGGTAAAACAGAGATGTTTGAAGACACTGACAAGAAACTTTTCCTTCTCACTCATTTGACATAAATACAAACTCATTTAGAATTGCAGCCTGATAAAAAACAAATACTGATCTTCTACTCTTACTTTTGGGATCATGTATAGTGGATATACTGATGAAGCTCACACGTAAAAAAATTCAGAAAGTGAAAATAACTAATCAACAGGAACGTTTTATGACTATCAGTCAACTCTCTTACCTCAAATCAATGACATAATTCTTGAACTTCAAATACAAATAAAAGCAATATCAACAATGACTTAACTGTTAAAAACCTAAATGAAGGGACAAAAGCAAATTCCTTTTTATTATTATTCTTTTTTTTTTTTGGCTCTTTTTGTTTTGGTCTTTCAAGGACTTGAATTGAAGGTTAATCTGATAATAAGTTTTATCCTCCAGTTATGTGGTTACTCCTTAATTCCAATCCCACTCTCAAGGGAAAAAGAAACACAAATAGTTGCCAATACAGATTGGTGACAAATTGCGGCCTTCAAATTTGTGAAAAAGGGTAACAATGGAATCGCGCTTGGGAACCAAAATTACAACTGAATATCTATTAAAACACTAATAATGAATAATTTTGGCCAAAACTGAATTAACTAAGTGGATCTGTGTTCATCACGATTCAAAACCTTTAATTTTTCATTCCTCGTGTTCGTAACTAGAGTCACTGCAGCCCATTCCAGTAAATTTTAAGAGGCTTGAGTTTATCATACTGAAGACCCTCTTCCCAGAAATGGCCAATAGACAAAAGTTTACAACTGATGGATTAGTAACAACCAGTAAATCGGATTAATCAAAGAAAGGCAAGTGTGAAGTTATGAATCAAACAAAAAGTAATAAATCCATACAGAATTTACAGCGATGCAGAGAAAGGAGCATACCTTAGCTCTGGTGGTTTGAAATTGAATCTTTAACGAAGGAGAATTTCAAATCTAAGCTTCGGAAGTCGCTGAGAATGGGTGAGTGAAGCACATGCCACCTATCAACCCCTTTTAAGGTGAGAGCTAATTGCATGATTCCTATGTCAAACTAGTCTTTAGTTTTACGGTCGTATCAAATCAGTTTAATTTGGTTTAAATTGATATTTTCCCGGTAATACTTTCATTTGTTTTCCTATATCAAAATTTCAAATAATCAAATTTTTTCCTAAAAAATATGCATAATATTAAATCAATCATAAACATTAAAAAAAACATCAATTAGTTTTAAATCTTAAATAAACATCAATTAAATTATTCTATTAATACTCTTGTTATTAAATTTGTATGATTGTTAATTCTATCATAATTAATTCTGACCTAAACACCAACTTAAAATATTAATGTTTTTAAAATATTTTTAAACTTTTCAAATTTTTTAAACTCTGTTTTTTATTTTCACCACTATAGAAATTAACTATAAAATAATTTAAAAGTTGAAATTTTAATTTATAAAATATATTATATATTATGATTTCGTGTTTACACAGAATTAAATTATAATTAAATATATCTTATTTAAATAAAATCTCTTTCTCCATAATCACAATATATAATTTATTTAAATCAATTTACAAAAATATTAATTAATTATTATTTTATATATAAATATTAAATCAGTTAAAACTTTATATTACAGATTGAATAATATATATAACTCCTTTACCTTAAAATATTTATATTATATGTATATGAATGATAGACATTTTGTAAAAGTAACAATTTTTCAAATTCATGGATAAAAAGACTAATAAAAGGATTCAAGGATAAAATTAAAAATTAATTTGTTGTGAAACTAATATTTTTTTCGGTTTACTTTTTAATTAATCATGGATCCTTTTGTTTAATAATAAATAACCAACGACGCAGTTTGATTTGGGGTGACGTTCTTTCACCGGCGAAATAGGAAAAGGACGTGGTTCCTTTTTTATTTATTTGAGCTCTCCTGCCGAAGAAGTCAAAAAGTATCCTGATTTCTGGTTCTGGGCAGACGACAATAATCAATTTATATCTCGTCTCTTCCAGATTTGGTTTTCAACGCTTTCCACCGTTGAAGCAGACGTTACAGTCAACACCAAATAAATATATGTGGGTTTAGGTTCACATCATCACATAACAATAAATAAATTCTTCATATTTGATATTATTTAAATTTTAATGGAATAATTATTTGATTTATATTGTCCTCTCCAAGATAATATAAAAAAACATTCATTGTAATTTGGATTATATGGTTAAAATTTTCAGCGGGTTCTTGAAGAAAAGGAGTTCTTTTTTTAATGAAAAATTTAGAAATAAAATAGATGATTTTATCATAAAAGATTTAAAATTTTGAATTTTTTTTTCCTTTGCACGAAAAACGGTTAAGAAGGGAAAGAAAAAAAAAATCATTTACTTACACTTATGGTAGCTAAAGCCAGCTTAATCACATGAGAAAGCTGTTGAAAAGGAGGTTGCTGTAGTTGGATGGTTTTGAGTAATGTGGAAACGTCTTAATTAAAAACTTGGAGTTGCATTGGAGCTTTCTCAGGTTCGGGAAGGATTAAAAAGGAGTTGAAAGTAGACAATCACATGCAATTTTTTTTTTTTTAAAAAAAAAAGTTATATCATTCCTAAAAGTTCATGAGTCAATCAAACTTGAAAAAAAAAAAAAAAGCGCATGAATAAACGTCTTATGACATGAAGTTAACAAATGGAGATATCTTAATCATTTATTTATAACAAATGTAATAAGTCACCCAACACATATGCAATATCTTGTTTTAGATTCAAGTATTGAAAAAGGAAATATCTTTAAATGACATTTGATTCTCATAATCTTTCTCATGTTTGTGAAAATGTTAGATTCTAATATTTGTTTCAAAATTATTAAAGATTTATTTGGGAACGTTCATATTATCAAAAATATTTTTAACTCAATATTTTTTTTAAATATTCTTATGGAGAAATAAATATCTTACATTCTCATAACAAAAAAATATTTTAATGATATAAAAGACTATCTTATTTCTCCTTTGATTAAAACTATGTTGACGGCAAAATATAGTCCGTGTAAGGAGGACCAAATTTCGGCCAACAGGGGATTCTTTGGGACTCCTGACCTGTTCTAGGTTGATTCGCGTGAGGAGGATGATTGACTGAGATAGCAAGAGAAGAGGAGAATAATGGAAAGAACACAGGATTTTACGTGGTTCGGTCAAATCCAGGATTACTGGACCCTACGTCCACGGTTGAGAGTATTTTTATTATGATCGTTCGGATCTCCCCCTCCCTTTTTGCTAACAATATCATCCTATTTATAGAGGGTGAACGAGCTCTGGTCATTTATTACAAGCTACAGTTATGTCATATCAACAGACAGTGAAAAGACTCCTTTCAGCTGGTAGACTTGTGGGGGCAGGCCTAGGCCGACATATAGGCTTTTAGCTGCTACGGCGTCAGGTAAGACGTCATGTTGTCCCAAGCGAGGGCTTCATAGGTTTGGAGTAGTCGTGAGCGTCGCTGAGAGACGGGTGCGGGTTCAGCGGTTGCGGGGTTGATTCCACCTGCCAAGTCGTCGAAGGATGAGCGTTCGTGGCTCCTGTCGCAATTTACGATGCGGTACCATGAGACTTCCTCTCAAGGGTTTCACTTTTACGGTCTCCACGGACTCGTTCTCGCGGGGTCACATTTTTCAGCATATAACACAAGCCCCCCAACTCGCAGTTCGCGTAGCGGACTGGAAGTTGAAAGACCCTTCGATTTCTATTGACGCACCGTCTCTAGAATAAGCTTTTCACTTCCCAATGCCTTTACGATTTTCGAAGCGAAACTTGCACCTTTTCCCAAGGCTATTAATTCAGGTAGTTGAAGGGGAATGAACTTGAACGTGTCAGAGGCTTGTCCTCAGCTCTATTTAAAGAAGAGGTTTCTTCCTTTGCTGCCCTACAATTAGCCATGGATTACCCAGATAAACCTCCTCCGAAATTTTATTTCCCTGCTGAGGCGTGTATGGTCTGTTGCATAGGTGACTTTGAAGAATCGGTTTCCCAGGTAATGTGGGAAAATCTTATGTATACGTCAGATTGCGTCCCTCCGGCTCCTCCGTGAAGTGGCTTCCTGGCCGGCTGTGCTCCTGGGAGGTTCTGGCAAGGCTTCCTCCAAGAGGTGTAGGTGGTCGACTGTTCATGGAGTGCAGCGCCATCACTGATTGTGCATTTGAAGGAAAAATTCCGGCAGGCTGCCTTTAAAACACGGCCATCCACGGCCGGCCTTCCCCCCTTCCTTCTCTTTTCGTTTTCTCTTTTTCTTTTCTTTGTTCATCATTTTTTTTACGCTCGTTCTTGATTCCTGTAGCGCCTTCTTCATCATGTACTCAAAGCTTTCTGATGTAAATGTGCCTTGCTGAGGTCTTTTGATGAATAAAGTTGTCTTATTTCCACTTTGTATTTGTTTTGTTGACTCACGCTTATCTGCAAGAACAAAGTATTGTCAGAAGTAATCGTAAACGTGTTTTGGTCATAATAATCAGAAATAATTGCAAACACTTCTTGGCCACAAGCAAGCTGTGATTTTCTGCTGTGTGATCAAGGTTGATGCACACGGGAGCGGCGACTTTATTTTGAGAGCTGTGAATTGAAAAGAGTGAGCGATCCCATGCTTGATAGCGCGCAGGAGAACTGCGACTTTCCTGGGCGGCCGTTCCCAGGGTTGGGGTAATCTTGCGCCTAAAGGGTATATTGTTTAGCGCCCCTTTTGCGCCTCAACGAGTACTAGACATCGTTGGAAAGGTGTATTTTTTA
>JANHAO010027620.1:0-10807 GCA_026873985.1 Saraca asoca | reverse complement strand
ATTTTCAGTTTATTATTTGTTATGTCATGTTATTTAATATTATGAGTACTTATTTTCATATGAAAAAATAATAATTATAATATATTTATATTTACAAATAAACACAGTATTTTTTAATATTTATAAATGTATCGCTCTATTTTTATTATTTACATGTATCCTCCACGTGTCAATGTCCTATATTTTTTGAAAATAACGCATCCCCGTGTCCTTGTCTACGTTTTTCCGTGTCCATGTATCGATATCCATGCTACATAGGTCCCTATCTTTCAAAGGTGACCGGTTTAAGTTATTTGGTGCTAACCCAATAACTCCAAGCTTGTAATCACTTAATCTCAAACATTAAAATATTTTATTCAACAAAACTTCATGAAATTATAGAAAAAAAGTCAAGCTTTCAAACCATAAATATTCATGCGCTCTGTACTTAAAATATACATAATAAAATTATTAAAATACTATAATAAAATTATTTTCAAATCAAATTAAAATAAGCAGTAATCGGATCAACTTGATTAATATTATAACATCACCTAGTTACATTTGTATATTAAAGATTTTCCACATCTACGGGACAAATGCTTGACCTGAATTATTGAGGGTCATTGTAACGTTATTTTCTCTAAAACAAAGACTGAAATAAGTAAAATCACTCAGTGAAAGAAAGTCTCCATCCTTAATTTTGAGTGCTTTTCCTGATTTTTTACTAGCTTTCCCTTAATGGTGGAGCTAGGACCCAAAGGTATGTAGGGTTGAAATTAAAATATACAAATAAAAAAATTAAAATATCATAATATTATAATTAGTGTATAAATCTAAATTTGATATATGCCAAATTGTAGGCATTGTAATTTTTTAAAAAATATATTCACAATCTACAATTATCTTTGATGTATTTTCATATTCTGAAAATTGTTATACAATCAATTCATTATAAATTGTGTTAAATATATTTTTCTCAATGTATAACTAAACAGTCATCCATGCATTTCTAGTTTGATTATGTAAATGATTCTTCAAAATCTTTAATGCAAAAAGTTCTCTTTCCATTGTTGTTGTAACATTGCTAAAATTAAAATTAAGTAACTATTTAGACTTCTTGATTTTTATTTGAAAAGAATAAAAAATCATATAATTAATCTTATCCGGTCTCTTTAGTTTTGAATTAACTTATTATGTTAGTTTAAGTAACTCTTTTCAATGATTTCAACAGAATACAATGATACAAACCCAATTAAAAATAATGACCGCTCATGATTTATGCTTAGCTTTGGGCTTTACTTTAATAATTGAAGAAATAATTAATGTGTGTTTTAATATTTAGTAAGGGTAAAATTTAAAAGTTAGTGGATGCATTTTAGATGACATACATAATAACACGCGAGCTTTTAAGAAGGAAACTAGAAAAGCACATGTCCATGCTTAAATACGGGTGAGAACTCAGATCCAACAAATAGCAAATCCTAAAAATTAATTGATTTGATCTTATGAGTACTTAGAAATATGACATCTATTGACACTATAAGAATACACTCAATTTCTCATGGTTTCGAAGTTATGGGAAAATGCCATAGGAAACCGTAGGAAAAGTCTTTGGGCAAAGTGAGATTTTTGGATTGTCATAATTATATTGCTTTCCCATAATTTATGCTTGTGGGAACCATATTTCCTTTGCTTTCCCACGGTCTGTGAAAAATTTAAATTTTGAATTTTACTATAATAATAGATCATGAGAAAACAAGGACTAGCGCAATTATTAATGAATGCCATAAGAATGTATGAAACACACTATTTCACTAAGTTTCCAACAATGTTTATTGTGGGAAAGGCCATAAGAAGTTGATTATATCAATACTTTTGGTGCCAGAAGCTCACATTTCCCTCTTTCTCTCTTCTCTCCACCATTGAGCTTCGTTGTTCTTCCTCCATTTCTATTGCTTTCAAAGTTTCTTGAAGTTATTTTTTGTGGTCTCTTTGCTCTACACTAAAGGTAAGCCCTTTTTAACCAATTAATTTTTAAGTTTTTGCCTATAACTTGAAATATTAGTGAAATTGATTTTAGGCATTGAATATTGTATAGTTGCAAGAATGTGAATATGTGAATATTGATGAATTGATGAATATGTGTGTATCAATAAACATGTAATTTTACTGATTAAATGTTGTATATTTGTGGAATGTGAATATTGCTAATATGTGTATATTAATGAATTGGTAAATATATGAATATTGGTATAATTGAGTTTAGGTATTAAATATTGTATATTTGTGGGAATGTGAATATGTGAATATTGGTGAAATTGAGTTTAGGGGTTAATATTATATGTTGGTGAATATTGAATATGGGAATATTGGCAAAATTGAGTTTAGGCATTGAAATTGGGTTTAGGGATTAGAGAAAATAATTTTAAGTATATATGTTTGGAATAAGAATAAAAAAACCTATTAGGGAAAATTAGAAGAAAATAAATTTAGGGTTATTTGGAATAAGAATAAAAAAAATACATATTAAGAGAAATTAGAAGAAAATTTTTTGAATATACATATGTTTGGAATAAGAATAAAAAAATATATTAGGGGACATTATAAGAAAACAAATTTAGGGTTGTGTGGAATAAGAATAAAAAAAAATCTATTAGAAGAAATTAGAAGAAAATAAGTTTAGGGTTGTTTAGAATAAGAATAAAAATAATGCCTATTAGGAAAAATTGGAAGAAACTAATCTTGAGTACGTATATATATATTTGGAATAAGAATAAAAATACTTATTAGGAGAAATTGAAAGAAAATAACTTTGAGTATATATATTTGGAATAAGAATAAAAAAATAAATTTAAGGTTGTATTGAATATAGCTCACTCTTGAGACTGAGGAGGTGACCTGGCTTCAGACGATAGATAGGTCAAACCAAGGTAGAATATATGACATTGGCATTTAGTCCCCCTTTTTTTCGCACCAGGCATCCACATGCGATCCTTCCTCTTACTCTAAGGTTATCAACAAGGAGGAGATGGACTGTCGGGTTGTGAGTTTGAATGAGGAGATTGCGTGCACCAAAGTAATCTTCAAGGAAGCTTTGTTGAGCAGTGATTGTGAGATTTTGACTCTTCGAGGGACATGGGAGCAAAATGAACAAAAGATTGAGACCATCTTCGACTCCCTAAACTTGCTTTCTAGTACTATCATTTCTAAGGAGTGCAATGAGGGGGAGGAGGAAGAAGATGAATGAGATCACCAGGACCTTAGTGATCCTTGATTTTGTAATTTTTTCATTTTTCATGTAATTTGGAAAATATTTCAATATTTATGTAAATAAATTTAATTTATTTCAACATTATCAACTTCATTTTAATCAATTGTAATATTTATTTTTATTGTATTTGATTAATTTTCAATTTCACTTTCCCACAATTTATGCCATGGGAAAGCAATAAAACATTTTCCCATCACACAACTATTGTGCAAAACTTTTGTGCACATTTCCATGACCTATACTATGGGAAACCAATTTTTCTTTTTTTTTAAAAAAAAAAACATATATTGTCCCATGGGAAATTTAGTGGGAAAAATTAGCCATGCAACATTTTTCCATTGTAAATTTTCTTTTTTTCCCATAGGATTTTTCACAGAGACTGACTAATTTCTAGTAATATGAACAATAAGGCCAAAATACAAATTTAGTCTCATAACCTTCACAATAGTTTTATTTTTATCCTCTAAGATTTTTTTTTAACAATTTTATTCCAGAACTTTCAGAAAACATGCAACTCACTAGGAACCCTAATAATTTTGTTTTGCGAAAAGAAATTCCTTGCTACCACAGAAGTTGGTATCCTAGGTGGCATAAAATTGATTTGGGGATAGTATAGGACCAAATATCTAATTTCCATCTAAAAAAATTAATTTTAATTTGCTTTTATCTTTTTCAGAAATGGATTAATGGAAGTATTTTCTTCCTTCAACTTCATCAATCTTCATTTTAGAAAACCAACTTAGGGCTTTGAAGGAAAAGCATTGCAGTTGATTGAAGCTTTTGGTCTTCATTCCATTTTTTGTAGTATGCAATGATTGGCGGTAGAAGGTTATTCCTCCTCTATAGTTGCATCAACTTATAATCCCTATCATCTATTGCAAGTCAGTCTATTAAAAAAATGGCCTCTTAATTTTGTCTTTGCAAAAAAAAAAAAAAAAAAAGAACTTCAATGGAAAAACAAAAACTATTAAACTAGAAAATAAATCAACTTTTTTTTGTATACTTGGTTCCTATAATTACAAAATGGACTGCTTAGGTGTCAAAAATTTGGACTTGTGATTAAATTTGGCAAGCAAACATGCTCGGATTTGAATAAAACTCAGCACAGAAATTAAGCATAAAGAAAAGATCATGTGGCACGAATTTGAGAGAAAATGCAAATATACATTATTTTCCCTATTTTTCCATGTTTTGCACATGGTTATGATCCTTGGATTCTTCTATCTTTGCATTGATATATTATGGTGTGTTAAAATCGTTTTGAGCTAGAAGAAAAGTCCTCATGTCAACTCCGAAAAAGTATATCTACTTGTGCCATTAAGGCTTTGGCTTATAATACTTTTCAAAGGAAAGTGTCCAATAACCCAAGATGGGCATCGAGGCATTCATCTAAAGGATTAAATGTGTGGCTAAGAGCCACCTCTACACACTTGGGAGTCTGTAATAAGGCTTTTGATGTGAACAAAGAAGTAACTCCTCTTCATTTGAAATATAGTCCCACAAAATTTAGCCATTTTTGGCCGCATTTATCTGTATTTATTTAAATTACATAAACACATCATATTTGCCAATATGAATGACCTAGTTGCCTTTATATTTGATTTTATTGCTTAAGTGCTATGTGATTTATGCTTATGGTTGCCTCAATGTGATATAAGTTATGGGTATTGCCTGTTATTTTCAATACTAAGATAGTGTATGATCAGTTGGCTAGCTTACTCTCAGGTACTATTGATTAAGTGCCAAGGGATGAGTTTAAACATTGCACATTCCAACATTTGAGCTATCGAACTATGACGTTTTGGTATCAAAGCATGGTTGAGAACACATTTCTTTGTTTCCAAATTATGTCAAAGAAAATGATGTCCATTGAACATTTTGATACAATTGATTTGCAATCAGGAATCTTGAAGGAGTTGCCAAGGCCATAAGAAATTTGGAAAGTGAAGAGATCCTTGAACTTTTTCGAAGGGCCAAGAATTGCAATTCTCTTAAGCACCAAGTCTTGAATCTCAAAGCTAGCATGAGAGTTAAAGGCATATGGACTAGTGATGCTCCACAAGTCAGTGAATGATTTGTTATGATTGAGAACATTCAGAAGGATTTGAGGAATGCTAAGAAAAACCTTACGAACAAGGTAAAAGATATTATAGCAACTCTTCGTGTTGAGATAAGTGACATAGCAGCCTTAATGAAAGTATTAATGATGGCCATTGCGAATGGTTCACAAGAGGGTGGTATCTCAAAGCAAAGGAAGAAGATGAAAGTCCCTGGAAAACAAGGCCATATGTGGGGAGAGAGATGCACAAAAGCTTGAGAATTTTGTATTTAATATGGGCCAATATTTCCAAGCAACTAGCATTATTTCTGACAAAGCTCAACTGAACCGAGCTACTATGTTCATCATAAATAATGCTAAGATCTAATGGAAAACTAAATACCAAGAGATTCAGGAGGGAAAGTGTCACATCAATACTTAGGAAGAGCTCAAGCATGAGTTAAATGTGCACTTTTACTTTGAAAATGTGAACTTTCTGAGTCGACAAAAATTGTGAGAGTTGAGATAAATAGGATTAATTTAAGATTATGTGAAAAAGTTCACAACTATTATATTGGATCTAAGGGACATGATTAAAAAGGATAAGCTATTCTGTTTTGTTAATAGTCTATCATGGGAAGTTGCCATGGAACTCTTGAGAAGGAGAGTAAAAAATCTCATAGAAACGATGACCGTAACCAAGCACTTGTCAAACTGTGACATTAGTTTTCCGAAAATGAAGTCCCTTTAAGGGGGCTTGAATACTATTAGTGATAGCTAGTCATGCAAGGGTGGCAAATCTAGGAGTTAGGAGGAGGTAATGGAGTGTCTTCCCACTTTTGCAAGTTTCAATATCATCCTAGACATCTATCAGCAAAAGGAAGCCTAAAAGCCTAGCTTGTTTCTTATGTAATAGGCCACATAGAGTGGTAAACTGTCCACAAAAGCCTTACCCAAATGCCTTACAAGCTAAGCTTCAAAAGGAAGCATAATAAGATGACTTGGGTAATGATGAAGGTTCTGAAAAGGAGGATACATATTGCGCTAGGATTGGTATAATCTAATTCCTAAAGTCCCAAGAATAGAAAGACAAAGACAATGCATGGTAGATCCCATACCTACTTAGGGCCTATTAGCACAAGGAACTATATGGGTTTAAGGGTACTAGCCCATAAAGTAGTAGTGAAGGTAATGGGGAAGGCACATCAAGAAAGATGTATAAAGCAAGCAAATCCTTTTAAGGAGTCTATAGAGAAGCCAAAGGGCATAATGTGTGCTCAAGAAGCAGCTACCTAACACATATGCTTTATTATGTCTTATTGTGATGTTCTTGCATGCAGAAACATTCCCTTAGTAGCAAGGACCAACTTGCAGTGAAAGCTCACATTGCTTTAGGAGTGCTAGAGTTTAGTCACCATATGAGCGTGTGGCAATCACCTTGGAGAGCATGAATGCGTGCAAGCTTAAATAAAAGTCACAGACTACTCTTTGTTCAACTCTATTGGCCATAGAGGGAGATGCCATTGAGGTATCATGTTCAAGTGATCGTGGAGACATCAATCAGGTGTCATGTTCATGTTTGAGGAATGGTGTTGTTGAAGTAGAAGAGTACTTAGCAAGGTGTGATGGATTATTAAAACCACACAAGCAGACTTGTGAGTTAGAAATGGAACTTGCAAGTAGGCCATGTTTTGTCAACAAAAGATGATACTTGTACCTAAACAATGCATGAAACTTGTGTTTCACACATTAGTGGAATGAGACATTGGATGCGAGGCCAGTTGGTAATAGGCACACCCAAATGCCTAACTCTTACTTGGCAACAAAGACAATTAGCTTGAGAGATGCAGAGACATCTTATTTTTCATTGTCAATAACAAGCCAGGAAGACAAGCAAAAGAAAGCTTAAAAAGAGCTTAAAAAAAGCATATTGAAGACTTTTAAGGAGCCATGTCAGACTGAAGTGTTTAAGACAAAACATTGGCGAAGTATACAGAGACAAGCAAAGAAGAAGTCGATACAAGAGCTTGAGGGAAGCAAATTGAACATTCTTTTGAAGTTGTGTTAGATTGAGCCATTGAAGAAGGCATCGACATTTTCAAGTGGAGGAAAATGTCACAAATTAGGACTCATGACCAAATTTGGTAAGCAAACATGCTCAGATTCAAACAAACTTAGCATAAAAATCAAGCATGAAAAAAAAAATCATATGGCACTAATTTGAGAGAAAATGCAGACGTAGATTATTTTTTTCTATTTTTCAAATTTTGAGGATATTTATATGATTTTAACCAAAATAACTTGTCCAGTGTGAGTACATAAGCACATAGTTGTGATCTTTAGATTTTTTTTCTTTGCATCAATATATTGTGCATAAGAACCTTTTTGTGTTAAGAGAAAAGCCCTTATATCAACATGAGAAAAGTATGTTTACTTATACCATTAAGGCTTTGGCTTAAAAAGCTTTTTAAGGGGGAGTGTTGGGGAGTTGAGGTGGGCATCAAGACATTTGTCTGGGGGATCAAGTGTGTGGCTAGGAGCTTTCTTTATACACTCGAGAGTCTATAACGAGACTTTTAATGTAAATAAAGAAGTAGCCCTTCTTCAATTGAAATATTGTCCCATAAAATTTAACTGCTTTTGGCTGTATTTATCTATATTTGTTAGAATCATATGAACACATCTTGTTTGTTAAGATGAATGACTTAGTTGCTTTTATATGTGATTTGGTTGCTTATGTGCTATGTGACTTGTGCTTATGATTGCCTCGATATGATATAAATTGTAAATATTGCTCGTTAATTTCAAAACTAAAATGATGTATGAGCGATTGATTGGTTTATTCTTAGGTAATAACTGACAAAATGCCAAGTGAAAAGTTTTAGTGCTACACATTTTGACATTCAAGCTACCAAACTGTGACACTGGGTTAGCCTCCATTTGAGATGTCAAAAACTGAGCTCTCTCCTCACAATAGCAATAAATCATTTTGTTTCCAAAGTTGGCTAAAGATGCTTGAGATGTTAATATTTGTGCCAAGTAATTTCTGTTACCAAAACAAATGAAAGTAATGATGCGAATGAGTTTGCATGTTTTTTGAAAGTTAAGAAATAAAATTATATAAAAAAATTCTTAAAATAAAACTAATGTGAAAATTATGAAACCAAATTTATAATTTGATTGGACAATAAAAAATCATAAGAATATGGTCAATGGTCAAAACCATAGATGGAATGCAGGAAAGAAAACTAGGGAAGGAAGAAAAAGAGGGTAATACAAGTTTCAACGACATCTTAGTTTATTTGTTAGAATAAAGAATTGCCACATTGTATACCATGAAATTTGTGATGAATACTTAAAGTATGATGAAAATACCATGTTTGTTTGTCGTATAATTGATTAGTTTGGAAATTTGCATATGGAAATTGCGTATAAAAATGACTCTAAATTATGATTATAATTGTTATTAAGTTATTAAAAAAAAAGATGGTGTTTATATAAAAAGAATTTGGAAAAAAAATGAAGTGTAAAAATGTTAGGAAATTAAATTTTAAGTGAAAGTATTAAGAGAGAAACAATAATTAAATACTTTAATTAATAATTCTCTTTCTTCATTAAAATTAAATTTTACTTTTGAAATTAAAAATTATTAAAATATTCCATGTATTTGAATTGATGCTAAAAAAAAAAGATGAAATTTTTTTTATTCTAATAAAAGAGTTGAGAATATTAACCCCATATAAAGGCGTGAAAGTTAACCATCCTCTGTGTGTGTGGTGGAACTTTCTTTGCAACCTTCACTTCTTATGTACATATACATAGAAGATCACGTGTGAACCAAAATTTTCAAACACGTGCAAAAGTAAAAATATATTATATTATATCATATCATATTAACAATTGAAGGTTTTTTTGGCCATTTTTATTTTTGTTGGGCAGTTACGTGTCAACTTAATAGGAGTTTTTTTTTTTATTATTTTCTACAAAACCCAGCATCATTGCACAAACACTGCATTTCACTGTCCAAAGCAAAGTGGCAGTGTAACCTTCATTGCACATTTATTTTTGTTGGCCATTTCTGTTTGCTTTTGGCAGAAGCAGAGTTGTCGATATAGGCTAGCTATTAATAAATACATAAATAATGACAACTTCATTAAATGCATGCTAATGACTTCCTAAGAACCAAGACTTTTCTCTTTACTTTATTTTGCTGTGTTAAATGTTTTGTTATCTAAAAACACTTTTCTTAGACTGTATTTTTTGCTGAAGTTTTACAAAGCCTTTTGTAGGCAAGGGTTAAGACATGTGAGCTAGAGCTCATCTTTAAAGTTGAGAGCTAGATCTGGGAACTACAAGGCAACTGAGACCTGTGAGCTAGAGCTCATCGTTAGGGCTAAAAGGTAGATCTGTAAGCTACAAGCTAGCTGAGATCTACGAGCTGGAAGTCATCTTTAGAGCTAAGAACTAGATCTAAGACCTGCGAGCTAGCTGAGACCTATGAGCTAGAGCTCATCTTTAGAGTTGAGAGCTAGATCTAAGACCTATGAGTTAGTTAAGACCTGTGAGCTAGAGCTCATCTTTAGAGTTGAGAGCTAGTTGAAACCTGCGACCTACGAGCTCGTCTTTAGAGTTGAGAGCTAAATTTGAGAGTTGCAAGCTAGTTGAGACATGAGAGCTGGAGCTCATCTTTAGAGCTAAGAGCTGAGAGCTAGATCTGAGAGCTATGAACTAACTGAGACCTGCGACCTAGAGCTCATCTTTAGAGCTAAGAGTTGAGAGCTAGATCTGAAAGCTGCAAGTTACCTAAGACGTGTGAGCGAAAGCTCATCTTTAGAGTTGAAAGCTGAGAGTTAGATTTGAGATTTGTGAGCTAGAGCTCATCTTTAGAGCTGAGAGTTGAGAGCTAGATCCGAAAGCTGTGAGCTAGCTGAGATCTATGAGCTGGAGCTCAACTTTAGAGTTGAGAGCTGAAAGCTAGATTTAGGAGCTATGAGCTAACTAAGACTTGCGACCTACAAGCTCATCTTTAGAGTTGAAATTTGAGAGCTAGATCTGATAACTACAAGCTAGCTGAGACTTGCAAGCTGGAGCTCATCTTTAGAGTTAAGAGCTAAAAGTTAGATCTGAGAGTCGTGCGCTAGCTAAGACCTGTGAGTTGAAGCTCATCTTTAGAGTTGAGAGCTAGACCTGAGAGCTATCAGCTAGCTGAGACCTGTGAGCTAGAGCTCATCTTTAGAGCTGAGAGCTGAGGGATGAGAGCTAGATTTGAGAGTTACGAGCTAGTTGAGACGTGTGAACTGGAGCTCATCTTTAGAGTTGAGAGCTAGATCTAAAAACTATGAGTTAGCTAAGACTTATATATATAATTATATTTAACAAGACTTTCTATTAATAATTTATAATTAATTGAAAAAATTTATTTCAATTATTAATATATAATTATATTTATAAAAATTTTAATAAGACTTTCTATTAATAATTTATAATTAATTGATATAATATTATTTTAATTATTA
>JANHAO010027619.1:0-10804 GCA_026873985.1 Saraca asoca | reverse complement strand
AAAAGGGTGAGTGAAAGATATACATGCTGAAACTCTGCTAATTTATAGAGACGGAGCTTTACTGGTAGAAGCTTTGCATATAGTGGGAGAGCATACTACCTGTTGTAAGAAGCTTTATAGTTGTTGTAATCTGGTCTTGTAAAGACTTCCTATTAGTGAATAACAGAAAAGCAACGTGGACATAGGGGCCAAAATCGACTTTAGCCAAACCATGATAAACTCTCGGTGTCATTACTCTTTGATAAGCCATTTCGAAGCAATGGCAAGAGGGAAGCTATTAGGAGTACTGAAATTCCCGTCAGCTGACCTGAAGGCCAGATACAACAGTAAGATACAGCTGACCCTACGGCATCCCCCGGTGATGGTATGGTCCCCTCTACCCATCGTCAACTGATAGCCTAGGAAGCTAATGACATGTAAACTTGACAACAGTGCCAAGAAGCACTCGACTGGCGATAGGAGATGCTAGAAAATACCATAAAGGAACTAGCCGACATGGTCCAGGTGTTGTCTCAAGTGCATGCCCAATAAGCACCAGGACAAGGGGGAGTAGCCAACTCCGAAAATGAACATCACCATCCGGGATCCTAGCGTGATCAGCAAACTAGGGTCGACCGCCATAGCACCCACTCACTTCACTCCTCTGATTCACGGTTGAGGTCTGAAGTCCATCGAACTTAAGAGGATGAGGAGAAGGAGAATGAGGAGGATGGCACACAGAAAGAGAGCTCGCATCGAAGCAGAGGCTCAAACAGAACTAATAGCGACCAAGAAATAGATCGCAGCTCATCTGACTATGAACGCAGCCAGAAACGCTCAACTTCCGATTGATATTCTCATGGGAAGCGGGAAGAAAAGAATTGAAAGGCCTCTAGTCATGGATCGAATTCCCAAGACCAAAGGGTCGAACTGTTTTAGAGAATGGAACAGTTAGAAAAGAATTCTACTTCCCGAGGAAACCAAGAGTCCTACGAGGGAAGGACTCCCCTCTCTTGTCGAATCGAGACAAAGCCCCTTCCCCGTAGATTCAAATTTTTGAACGTTCCCCTCTACAATGGGGATAGTGATCCTTATAATCATCTGGACGCTTTCAACGTCCAAATGGATCTGCAAACCTCCAACCCGCTGGTGAAATGCCGAGTCTTCCCAGCAACACTTGGGGAAATACCACTGACGTGGTTTAGAAGTCTCCTGGCTCGCATCATTAGAGGCTGGGAAGAATGCCAGACCAAGTTCCTTGATCAGTATAGGGCATTAAAAAGGCAACTCGCCCCCTCCTGCCATTTAGCTACGATCTTCCAATGAAAGGATAAACAGCTCAAGGACTATATCACAAGGTTTCAACAAGAGGTCAGAAATGTTGACAGCCCGTCAGACGAGAGTATTCTCACTACAATCTTGGTCGGACTCCAAAAAGATGGGAAATTATATGAAGACATATACAAATCTCCTGTCAAAAACCTAGGCAAGTTCTACGAGCGGGCTACTAAGGAGATCTATTAGGAAGAGACTTTCAGTAGGAGGAAGTTGAAGAAGAAAGATGAAGCAGATACCTCCAAAGGGGGGAAAAGAAGTGGGAATGAGAATAACCAAGGAGGCCGAAAAGGTGGTTTGGGAGATCTAATAGTGAAAAAAGCCCAAGGTGAGCCATATCAATCTCAACGCCGCTACGAGACCTATACCGTCTTATCAAACGTCCTAGACAGGATCTATATGACAGAGAGGGATAACGAAGACTTCGGCAGGCCTAGGCCCATCAAGACCCCCATTGACAAGAGAAATCGGAATAGATTCTACACTACAACAATGAAGTTGGGCACAATACGTTAGATTGTTGGGCGTTGAAAGATGCCATCGAGGACTTGATTAAGAGAGGTCATTTGGGGGAATAAGTGGTGAGAGCTCTAGGACGGCAACCCCTACACCCTCAACAGCATGTAACGCAGCGTCGTCAGACCCCTAAGAATGAGGAAAGACCCTCCCTAAGGACCATCTTCACCATACATGGTGGACCTCACATCGGTGGCACATCGAATCAGTCACACAATCATTATGTGTGAGTGGCAGGCCGTGTCCTTCTCACCAACCATGCATAAAATGATAGGCCAGCCAAAAAGGCGAAAACTGTTGCAAATGACATCTCTTTCATAGAAGGGGATGCATCAGGAGTCCATTTCCCTCAGAACGATGCCATCATCATACGGGCGAAGATCGGCAATATGGAGGTGAGAAGGATAATGATAGATACTGGGAGTTCCATCAATGTAATGTATAAAGCATGTTTCGGACATATGGGTGTAAGCACGGACCAGATAGACCCATCACCAAAACCTCTTTATGGATTCACCAGAGATGGAATACTTTCAGTAGGACGAATTAAGCTCTCACTCACCATAAGAGACCCTGACCGACAAGCCACCACTATGGTAGATTTCTTGATTATAGATTGTCCCTCAACCTACAACGTGGTACTAGGATGGCCCGCCATGAATGATTTTAACATGGTAGCATCAACTAGAATGCTTACCATAAAATTTCCTATTCCAGGCAGAGTGGGATGCATTTGGGGAGAGCAGCAAGTAGCTCGTCATTGCTACAAAGAAGAAGTTAAGCTCAGGGTGCAAGGGAAAAAGGTAAATGTAGTCTCTAGGGGAGACTCCCGCCCGATAAGCAAAAAAGGGGCCGGTTACAATGTTGACCCCCGAGAGATAGATGCTGAACAAGCCACCGAGCCAGTTGAGGATCTGGAAGACGTACGGGTAAGTGAGTCAGATGAGGAAAGGTGCCTGAAGGTGGGAAAGTGACTACCGTCCGAAGTAAAGATACCACTGGCAAGTTTTCTTAAGGCAAACGTGAACGTCTTCACCTGGAACCATGAAGATATGGTAGGCATTGATCTGAGAATAATGTCGCATCAACTAAATATCGATCCCCAGGCTAAACCAATTTGCTAGAAAAGAAGACCGATGATCATTGAATGCTATGCGACACTTAAAGAAGAAGTGGATAAGCTTTTAGCTAACAATTTCATCAGGGAAGCATAGTACCCCACCTGGGTAGCCAATCCCGTCCTCATTAAGAAAAAGAATGGGAAATAAAGAACGTTCGTCGATTTCATGGACCATAACAAGGTGTGTCTGAAAGATAGCTTCCCCTTACCAAGGATAGATCAGCTTGTGGATGCGACAGTGGGGCACGAGCTCCTCAACTTCATGGATGCCTACTCAGGATATAATCAAATTTTGATGGCTACAAAGGATGAAGAACATACCTCATTCATCACTAACCGCGGATTATACTGCTACAAGGTGATGCCCTTCAGACTTAAAAACATGGGGGCAACATATCATCGGTTAGTAAATAGAATGTTCCAAGAACAAATCAGCAAAACAATAGAGGTATATGTAGATGACATGCTTGTAAAGTCCAAACGGCTCTTCGCCCACGTTCGCGACCTGGATGAAATATTCCAAACCTTGAGAAGGTATCGAATGAAGCTGAATCCACTCAAGTGTGCATTCGGTGTAGCCTCGGGTAAATTCCTCGACTTTATTGTCAACAGCCAAGGGATCGAAGCCAATATAGAAAAGATTGGGGCTCTTCTCGATGTGCATTCTCCCACTGGCCCAAAAGACATCCAAAGCATAAATGGCCAAGTCACTGCCCTCAGTCGATTCATTTCGAAAGCCATTAACAAGTGTGTCCCCTTCTTTGACATCCTCAAGAAGGCAAGAAGGTTTGAATGGACCACGAAATGTGAAGTCACGTTCAAGGAGCTTAAAACTTACCTCGATCGAGCACCCCTCCTTTCCAAGCCAAAAGAAGGCAAAAAATTGACTGTGTACCTCGGAGTATCTCAGCATGCCTTGAGCGTAGTGCTAACATGGGAAGAGGGGCTATCCAGCTCGCCATCTATTGTATAAGTAAGAGGTTGTCGAATGCAGAGACAAGGTATTCACCTATGGAGAAGCTCAACTATTGTTTGGTTATAGCTTCAAGGAAATTACATCCCTACTTCCAAGCCCACAGCATTAGAGTTCTTACATAATACCCCTTAAGGCAAATCCTGCAGAAGACCAACATCTCTGGATGACTACTTAAATGGGCAATAGACCTCACTCAATTTGACATTGAGTATAAGCCCAGAACGGCTATCAAGGGGCAAGCGTTGGCTGACTTTATTATCGAATTCACAGGACCCATACGAGAAGAAGCGAAAGTTTCTAAAGCCCCATGGTGGGAGTTATTCATTGATGGATCATCCAATGACCAAAAGCTGAGTACGAAGCTTTGCTGGCAAGCTTACGATTAGCCAGGGAGGTTCAGGCTGAAAGACTAAAAATATTCAGTAATTTGTAACTCATTATTTGTCAAATAAAAGGTGAGTATCAGGCCCGAGAGTAAAGGATGGTGAAGTATCTCCAAAAAGTCCGAGGGTTACTAGGATCCTTTTAACAATCTGAAATCAACCAAGTTCTGCAAGCTCAGAACGCTCACGCCGATGCTCTGGGTCGATTGTCCACTATCAACAATTTGAATCTTTCAAAGTCAATCCCAGTAGAACTCCTTCCGTCCCCGAGCATTGAACACCAAGATGAAATCTTGGCGATCACTAAAAGACTCGACTCTTGGATGAACCCTATCATCGATTACCTAAAGGACGAAATCGTACCAGAAAATAAGCTCGAGGTACGGCGCCTGTGAGCACATGTAGCCAGATATTGCATCTACGATGATGTTCTTTATAAGAAAGAGTTCTTGACCCCCCTCCTAAGGTGCATAGATGACAAAGATTACGACATTGTTCTAGAAGAAATCCACACGGGACACTATGGAAACCATGCTGAGGGGCTATCGTTGGCACAAAAAGCTCTTTAGCAGGGATTCTACTAGCTAACTATGAAACAAGATGCAATAAACCTCATTAAAAAATGTGATAAATGCCAGAGGTTTGCAAAGGTGCCCCAAGTTCCACCAGCTTACCTAAAGCAAATGATGAGTCCATGGCCATTCGCCATCTGGGGAATAGATTTAATTGGGCAGCTACTGAAAGCACGAGGCAATTGCAAATATGCGATCGTGGCCGTAGACTACTTTACAAAGTGGGCTAAGGCAAAGGAGCTCACAAAGATTTCATCTTCCAAAGTTCTGAGCTTCTTCTGGAATAACAACATCCGCAGGTATGAGGTCCTTCAACAGATCATCACCGACCATGGGACCCAATTCACCAGTGAACAATTCATCAAGTTTTGCGATCACTTCAAGATTTTTAAGTGCCTCACATCTATAGATCAACCTCAAAGCAACAAGCAAGAAGAAGCCGTGAATAAGATCATTAAAAAGATCTTGAAAATGAGACTAAAGTCCAAGAAAGGAGCATGGGCGGATGAGCTACAAATAGTACTATGGGCTTATAGGACAACCCCCTGCAGCTCCATAGGAGAAACCCCTTTCTCAATGGTCTACAGATGCAAAGCAATAATCCCTACAGAATTTGAAGTCATGACCCAATGAAGGATTACCTTCGACCTAAAAGAAAATGATCGACTGCTCACTGCGAGTTTGGACCTTGTGGAGGAAGCAAGGGACAAAGCTGGTCTTAGGATTGCCACACATCCCCACAAGTCTAGTGAAGGGACCTTAGGACCAAATTGGGAAAGGCCATACTTAATAAAAAGGATTGTGAGCAACAGAGCCTACCACCTAGCGAACTTAAACGGAGAAGAATTCCCCCATGCTTGGAATGCCAAGCATCTGCACCGATACTACCAGTAAATATTTGAACCCATGAGGAGTCGGCCACGCAAGCAATTTTGTATGCAATTCCTTTAAGATCCGTGTCTAATTCCTTTTGATTAGGAGGAAGTAGTGTCTATGGGATGGGGGAACCTAGTACGTCATAAGATAACAACCAATATAAGCTTGTAAAGCCATGTTCAAATTACCAGAAGTATGAAATCTTATAAGCAAGATCGTTGCATCCAAAGATTACAGACCGACAACAAAAGAAAAAGAAAAATTCAAAATTACATCCTAGGGAGTTGAAATTTTGGGAGCATCAGGGATGGGGTCATTAAGAGCCTCGGTTAACGGCGCAACAGCTTCCTCGTGAAGAACTCCTATCTTAGCACTCTGCTCCTCGCCTTGGGGGCTGGCCTCGACGGCGTCACTCTTGAAGGATTCCACGGCCTCCACGGCTTGTGGACCAAAGAATGAAAAGTCTAGCTCCGGATGTTTCTCCCACAGGGTGAAGAGGAAGTCTTTGCAAGTCTGTTGCCTTGACTCCCTGGTAGCAACTGCCACCCACGAAGACATCTCTGCCTTGGCAAGCCGAAGCTCTTTCCTCACCATCTCCAACTCCTTCTCAACAGCTTCGGCCTGATGGTCTGAGGACTTTGCTTGCTGTATGGCATTTTTGACAACCTTCTTGGCTACCTACAGATGCTTGTTCACCTCATCTAACTCTATCACAGCCTTCCTCAGGTCATTCAAAGCAAGCCCAAAATTAATCTTAGCCACCTCACGATGCGCCACCTTGCTGGAAAGCTTGGCCTCTATCTCCTCGATCTTCTCATGCCACTCTAAATTTTCGGCCACAAAAACTGCAAGCTCGTCCACTAGTGAGGATTCCTTGTCCTTTTGAGCTCGTGCCACCTCCTCGATCTTTAGTAGTGTCAAGACGTTCTACAAAAGAAAGGCCACAAATTAAAAACTATGAAGTAACCGCTAAGACTAAAAATAGTGGCTGAGGCTTACCACAAGGCCATGACGAGTGGCGCATCCCACAAGCCTCCCTATGGTGCAATCCTCGGCTTCTAGTAACCTAACTTTTTGCTTCGGCCCCAAAATCATACTCATGCCTTGGATGAAGGTCCGGGCATATCCTTCAGTCTTGGAGCCGAGTTCCGCCAGTTGGAGGACAAATTCATTATCATCGTCATAAGGAGACACCTTCTTCTTTCCTTTGTCAACCTTTCATCTCTTGGGGGGAAGACTGGACTGAATGGCAGCCTCTGTCGCGCCCACTATTTCAAACTGTGATGGCAGGGTCATCTCTTACTGAGAAGTCGTTGCGAGGGGCGGGGCAGTTCAATAACATCCGGGTCTATGTCACCCCCAGGAGTAAGAGCTTGGTCCGTAGGGGGAGGAGGCAGATCAGCGTCAAAAGATGGGAAGTTTCGTCTTATGACTCGGGACAGTGGTGTCTTCAGAATGAGCTCCATAATGGCATCGTAGTCATCGAAATTGGCTAGTCTAACTTCCAACACTCACTGAATCCCAATTTCCTCAGTGACTTCGGTATTCAGGGGAGGCACGAGTCTGTATAGGCAAAGACGGGAGTCATTGAACCGGAAGTCATTTTCAAGGTTGATGGTTGACTGGAAGCTGTCCAAGATCTTGAGCTCCCTGGCCTCCAAGGTGGGATTCTTGTCGGTCCCAACTGCAAAAAATGGGCAAAGGTCAGAAAGAATTATATATCATCACATGCATTCGCTATTAGCTAACTTACCAGGAGTAAGAATGAAATCAAAGTTCCTAAGACATCATAGCGAGGGGCAAGAAACATAAAACCAATGATATTTATACGGCCCTATGTTAGATTTGCCCGTAGTGACCCCCTTTGGCAAGATATCCTTGTATGGTGTCCTCTGGGCCATGAGGTAATATAGCCTGTCAGATGCACTCACACACCTGAGGTCATAAAGATAGCACAAGATCTCAGGAGATGGTGGTGGAAGGCGATTACCAATGTGGACTTAAGTGAGGGAGATCAACGAAGCATAGGTTAGGAGTCAGTTGGAACGGGCTGAGCTTTATTCTGTTGAGAAAATCAAATGATGAAAGGAGGGACCAGGAATCTAAATCCCGCTATAAAATGTGGAAGGCTCATAGTGACAAAGCCCCTAGGGGGATGTGCAGTGTAATCATCCGCTGCCAGAACCAAAACGCTACACCCTTTGGGTACCCAATGGGAACAAATGACAAGCTGAACGTTGTGGTACCGCATCGTAGAGGCATAAAACGTAAACTCACTACGTTCATGACGTCCTCTCGCTGCAATGCTTGGGCCCTTCAAAGGATCTTGGCTAGCCACGGAGGATGAGACATCTCCTCTCCCACTAGGAGTTACGTCACCAGCACATTGTGGCACCCCCCACTTCCAGACTTGACTTAGGTTCTTCATCACCTTCCCCTATCAGGTGGCAACGTCACACATGACCTGCTCCCATCTACAAAGTAAAAAAGCTGGTTAAGCTACTGCGAGCAAGCTATACCAAGAATAAAGACTAAGAACCCTAGCAGATCGCACGTCATGCACAACTTAAGTCATCACACTGCCTAAAGCGAAAGAAAAAAGAAAATGGTTCCTAGGCCACATGGTCCTCAAAGATTGGGCGCAACATCTAAAGGACCTAGGAGCAACTAACAAATCGACCTTACCAGGTCAAACAAACCAAAATCCCAAAATAAAGACCTAACAACCAGACCCATCTCACATTAACCAATAAACAAAGAAAGCCTCCAAGGACCTTATGATGAATGAAAGACAGAAAAAGAGAACAGAAATGTTCCGTAGTTTTCGGAAGAAGGAAATTCGATTCGAATACGGCTGTAGTCTTGGCAAGAAAAGCCTAAATCACGGTTAAAAATCAGAGGAAGACTGGCAGAAGCAGATGACTCTGAAGCCGACAAGGCAAACTGGAAACAAGAGCAAGTGGAGGCTGAAAATTTTTAACGACAAAATGAGAGGGAGGGAGAGAATCCTCCAATTTATGAAAGAAACAAACTGACCGTCGGATTAGAAAGACTGCTGGTTACCCATGATCTGAAGGCCCAAAGAGTACGATGGCCAATAAATGGTGGATCAGAAAAGTGCACTGAAATTCAAAAACCATGATTACTGCCGTCATTGAAAAATGAAAAGCTGTGCGTGTAAAACAAACTAGAGAACTAAACGATTTGTCAACAATCGCGCACTAAAGGCCCAGGGTGAAGAACCAATCTCGCATCCAAGTAATGCACGAACAAGCGTAGAATTCTTGCGTGAGCCGCATCCAAGTAATGTGCCTACCCTACATAAAATGCTTGCGTGGAATGACCCTATGTCAAAGTAATGCATAAATGTACGTAGAATTCTTGTGCAGGTCTGGGGTGAAGAACCAATCTCGTGTCCAAGTAATGCGTGAACATGCGTAGAATTCTTGCGTGCTCTGCATCCAAGTAATGTGCCTGCCCCAGATAGAATGCTTGCGTGGAATGACCCTATGTCTAAGTAATGAGTAAATGTACATAGAATTCTTGTGTAGGTTTAGGGCGAAGAACCAATCTCGCGTCCAAGTAATGAGTGAACAAGCGTAAAATTCTTGCACGAGCCATGTCCAAGTAATGTGCCTGCCTTGAACAGAATTCTTGGGTGGACCGACCCTGCATCCAAGTAATGCGTAAATGCATGTAGAATTCTTATGTAGGTCTGGGGCGAAGAATCGATCTTGCGTCCAAGTAATGTGTGAATAAGCATAGAATTCTTGTGTGAGCTATATCCAAGTAATGTGCTTGCCCGGCACAGAATGCTTGCATGGAATGATCCTATGTCCAAGTAATGCATAAATATACGTAGAATTCTTGCGTGGTTTTAGGACGAAGAACTGATCTCGCGTCCAAGTAATGCACGAACAATCGTAGAATTCTTGCGTGAGTTACGTCCAAGTAACATGCCTGCCCCGCATAGAATCCTTGTGTGGAGCGATCTTGTGCCCAAGTAATGTGCTGGCCATACAGAATTCTTGCACAGATCAGGGGCAAAGAAATAATCTCATGTCCAAGTAATGTGCCTACCCCGCATAGAATTCTTGCACGAACTAGTTCGGGACCTTGTGCTAAAGTGGAGTTTTCACCATATGAAGAACTCTTGCATAAGTGGACAAGGCCGATTAGCAATGTCGTATAGATCCTTTAAATCAAAACTTACCAGTTAAGGCCAGTGGGCCCAAATCTTTTACTTTAATAAATGTTTATCCTGTGAAATATTTTTGCAACAATCACTATGATAAAATCTTGTAGGAATACAGCTCATAATTGTCGTCGATGACTTGATAAGCAAATTCATGGGGTGAGCTCGATACCAAACACGAGGACAAGAATGTAACTCCTAGCACGCAGAGTGAGCTGAGAGTTGGGGGGCTTATGTTATGGGTGTTATTCGGATGCGAGCTTTGGGCTGGACTAAATTCAGGAAAAAACATGATCAATCAAAGTTGAGGCCTAGATGAGAGTCCAATACCGTTGAACGAAGACTCCAGACCATAAGTGAAATCCACAAACACCTCGCTGCATCGCAGGAAAGGAGGTGCGATCCACCGAGGAGGGTCTAAGCCCTTGACGAGCAAGACCACCATTTCCGAAACAGCAATCAAACGAGGACAAAGGAGATCACCCGAAACTCCCCGCTCACTCAGCCCCCGACCTCCTTGACCTGTTGGCTGCCAACGGACATCCGTACGAAACCTAGTCAGCAATCTGAAATATATCTCCAAAACTGACAGCTCAGCCCCTGAGATTACACAGCAGCTCCCCGGAAGTCTAATAATGATTTGCCCAACATTAATTGCTCGACAGCAACCATTTAATGCCCTGAACGGAAAAGGTAATCATTCTACTGATCAAGGAATTACATTTGAAACTTTCCTCCTTGTTATAAATAGAAGGGAGGGACCATCATAAAAGGGTGAGTGAAAGATATACATGCTGAAACTCTGCTAATTTATAGAGACGGAGCTTTACTGGTAGAAGCTTTGCATATAGT
>JANHAO010027618.1:0-10804 GCA_026873985.1 Saraca asoca | reverse complement strand
GAAGTAGGGGGTATTTTGATATTTTGTTAAACTTGAGGGGGGAAAATGACAATAGTTTGTTTTCTAGGGGGTAAAATAGAAATAAATCAATGAAGTAATGAGTATTTAGTATCAGTATAATTCTTCGGTATAGAGATGAAAACTATGCATATAATCTTTCCGGTACTCGGAAAGTTCATTTAGCTTTAATTTAAAGAAATAGGGAAAACACAATTTAGTCATATATAGGATGAACTTTATTTTAATTTATCTACCTATATTTTAACGTACCAGAAAGAGTTAATACGTAATTTATACTACTAATAATTTTCTGTCCAGAACTAATGAACTTTGTTATATGTAAATGATATATTCCTTACTTAATTTTAATTACATCCTATTGTTTCAAATTTTTGCTTTTGTCAAAATCTAAAATAAAAGAAATTTTACAAAGATTAAAAATAATTTTTTTTAGGATTTTAAATTTAAATAAAAGAAGAATTAAGAACTATGAAGAGAAATCATGGTCAAATTATAGTTAATCCCTTAGAATTAGATAGAAAATTAGCTAAAGTGGGTCAAATCTTAACAATATAAATCACTGATTGTCTTTTTTATAACACTTTAAATCACTTATGAATAAAATGAAACTATGGTCATACCACAATGTCAGAAATTAGGACTTGTGACTAAATTCGACAAGCAAATGTATTTGAATTCAGACAAAACTTAATATAAAAATTAAGCATGAAAAAAAGATCATGTGACACGAATTGAGAGAAAATGCACATTGTAAATTATTTTTCCCAATTTTGAGGGTGTTTATGTAATTCAAATTAAAATAACTTGTCTAATTCAAGTAAAGAAGTACATGATTGTGATCGTTGGATTTTTATCTCCGTATAGATGTATTATGACACATTAAAACTCTTCCAAACTAGAAAAAAAAAAACCTTTATGTCAAGTCAAAAAAAATATGTCTATTTATGTCATTAATGCTTTGGCTTAAAATATTTTTTAGGAGGAGAGCATGTGGTGATCCAAGATGAACATTGAGACACTAGTCTAGAGGTTTAAGTATATGGTTTGCTGCCTTCTCTATACATTCAGAAGTCTGTAACAAGGTTTGTAATGTTAATAAAAGAAGTAGTCATTTTTCGATTGAAATATTGTCCCATAAATTTATATGCTTTTGATTGCATTTATCAATATTTGTTCAAATTGCATAAACATATCATATTTGTCAATATGAATAATTTGATTGCCTTTATATGCAACTTAGTTGCTTATGTAATATGTAATTTGTTGTTTATGATTGCCTTGATGTAATATAAATTATATGTGTTACCTGTTATTTTCAAAATTAAGATAATATATGACTAGTTGCTTAACAAAATTATGGTTTTGCTACTAAGAATCTTTCTAATAATATAAAAGTCATAGTATTCACTCTCACATAAATGTTATTACGCAGTAAGTGTATTCCATTTGTCAAGAGAGAGCAAGCATGAAGAAATTTTAATTTTTAATTTTTTAGTTTTTATTTTTTTAATTTAAATTATGGATAGAACTTATATATTTATCTATTTTAATAATAATTATTTAGTTAAATTATCTATAACTAATTTATAATTTAATTTTTAAATTTTATTGCTATTAAATTATTGAATTGTTAATTTACTATTTTAATTTATGAATTATCAAATAATATTTTGATTGTAAATTTTTAATATTTAAATTATTTATTTATTTGAGTAATGAAATTTTAGTAGTTTAATATTATTAAAATGATTTTCAATTTAAAATTCAGTGGTATCATATTTAAATATTAATATTAAAATTGTTAATGAATAGATTAGTTAAAGTGATAAGCCTATGTAGGATAAGAGATAAGTTAATAAGTTATTGAGTTTTATTAGAACTCTACCTTTTATATAGGTTCTATATAAATAGAAGATGGTGGTTCAAGTAATTCAACAGTCTTAATTATTCAATTGTATTATTTGTATTCTCTTCAAACTCTTTCTAGCCTCTCTTTACTTCTTCTTCAACACAAACTCTAATTATGTTTTCAACATGGTATCAAAGCGGTATTATCCACCTTGAGACCTTGTGGGTTATCCTGCTTCTGGCAACCCCAAAGATATTAAATTATTGATATAGAATTTTTGGTGAAAGAAAGGAAGAAAAAAAGATTTATTCAGGTTTGGTGCCTTCATGTGATTTAAAGGACTATTTGATGAATTTTAGTGCCTTCATGTGATTCGAAGGACTATTTAGTGATTAAAGGACTATTTGGTGAAGTTTGGTATTGCATATGATTTGAAGCACTGTTTGACGACTTGTATTTTTTGGTGTTTCTTGTGATTTGGACTACTGTTTGCCAAATTTCAATACCTTTATATGATTTTGTCACACCCCGATCCACGGAACATAACCGATGTAGAAGATCACTATTAGAAAATCCCTTACAAGCTTTACAATGTAAATAACATACCAATGACTCACTATTTCATCAATCCATAACAAAATATTTGTATATTAAATTTTAATAAAAATTCAGCAGAGTTTCCTCTGTTTTCTGAATATCTGGCCTCAAGGCCTATACAACAACACAAAGGTTATACGCCCATCACAACCCATATAACAACATAACAAAATGCAGTGGCCCAAACTATACAATCTATATCCTATTAGGCATCCAACAATCATACACAATACATGTATATTCAATCCTACCAACTGCCATTAAATTTCCACCATTTATATACCTTTATTCTCCGTATAAATGATCCACTCGATCCAAGAGCAGATCCCAAATTAGAGTAAGGTGGAGGGACTGTAGGAGAATCCTGGGGCTCTAAAAAATATGGAAAAGAAGGAGTGAGTTTCATAGAAACTCAGTGAATGGATAATCCCGTGATCACCCAAAAACCCTATTTAAAAATCATGCTCGGAAGTGTATATATATATATATATATATATACATATAACCATGAAGACATGCTTACCCGTTCAACAACCATAATCTCAAAGTAGACTTGAAAATTTTCATGCATCAAAAAAAAGATTAAGTAATTGAAATTATGATATTCAATAATGTAAAGATAAACATCAAGGTATGCTACTATGGAAAATATATTCGTTGTGATGAAAGCATGATAGAAAACCAATAAACTTTCTAAAATTTCATTGAAACGCAATATAGTAAAACATACAACCGGATTCCCCAAAGAATAAATTTTAAGAGACAACCATTAGAATATAAACATACTCATTGTCATAAGCCATTCAACACATCTGCCAGATGCTCATGAACATACATCTCTACATTTCCTCTCATATCCACTCCTACCCCGGAAAAATTCATATATTCACAAATGGACTTAAAGGTTACCAATAAATTTATCAATGAGTCTAGTATCTCAAATCAATAATCTTAAAAATATTACATAGCATCAAAATTTTTATTCAGGTAAGCAACATTAGCAAAACATACATAAACCTGTTGATGCATTTTCATATCTATTCATCACATAGAAAAATAGAATCGCCTACTCTAATGGTATAAAGCAAAATGAAAATGCATAATTTTTATCACGGTAAACCATTTCATGTACACATACAATATACAAATATAGTTTTGAAACCACTTTAATATATATGTGTTGACGTCAGATTTTAGTAATGATCCAAACTTCGACCAACGGGGAGATTCTTACAGGATCTCTGACCTTTGACCAGTTTGGATAAAGTAGAATAGCAAGACAGATATAAATGAAGGGAAGAGCAGAGAATAAGGAGGCACCGATTTAACGTGGTTCGACCAAATTCGGATATCACCGAACCCTACGTCCACGACAACATGTTATTGATACAGTATTTCTACAATGCTCGATCTCTATTTTGGCAGAGTTGCGATATGAAATCTCAGTCCCACTGTAGATGGGCTCCTTCATATTTATAGAGGGAAGGAGGCTACAAAGGTAATTACATATGCAGTAAATCTATTACATCAATATTTATTGTACAAGATAGAATATGCAGACTAAATCTCCTACTTTCGACTGCTACAGGTCGTCCTCTGCAGGTATGACCCCATTTGTCTGTTGGGGTAAGACATGACTTAGCCTTTCTGTCTGGCGAGCTCCAGGTCGCAGGTCACGCTTTATCAACTAGACTGTTCCTCCCCTTTTCAAAATAGAGCACCCGAGCTCGTTTCTTCACATGCGAACTTGGTTTAACGAGGTTGCATGCTTAAGCGACCTGATGGTAGAACAATTTCGAACATGCTTTAAGTTGGTCTTCTCGTTGGTTTCAAACCTCTTGCGGGATCCCTCAGACCAAACCAATTTCCATATACAACATAAGCCCCCTAACTCACAACTTGCTCTGTAGGCTAGGAGTTGAGATTTTTTAACTTTTGAATCGTCAGCCTTTTCCCGAGACTATCATTTCATCTGCACTAGGCCACGTCTCCTGTGACACGTGTCCAGCGACTATTACCGGGTCAGCTTAACATTTTATGAGGCCATAAATGGTGACGGTTGGGGAAATGGTTCCAGATTCTTCGGTAGAGACATCCCTGACTCTATATAAAGAAGACACAATCCCTTCTGCTTCTTCACTCAAACCATGAAGTTTCCTGATAGTCCCCCACCATTTCTGGCATTCTGGCTTTCATCAGAGACATGTATGGTCTACTGCATATGTTACTTGGAAGACTTATCTTCCTCGATAACGTGGAAAGATCTCGCATGGATCCCAAGCTGTGTCCTCTCGACCCCGCCGTGAGGCAATTGTTCGACCGACCAAGCTCCCGGGGCTTCCTGATTAGCTTCTTTCAGGAGGAGCAGGTGGTCGAAGACGAAGGGATGCAACATTACTGCTGATTATGCATTAGAAGAAGAAAGTTATAGCATGTGGTCCCTAATAATCTGAGGCACGGCTCCCTAAGGCCGGCCCTTCTTCTTAGTCATAGGTTTTTCCCTTTGTATTTGATTTAGTCTATTATTCAGAGCTTTCTGATGTAATCTTGCCTCATTGAGGCCTTTTAATGAATAAAATTATTTTTCTGCAATTTTTGTTTGTTGTCGTCATCTTCTTTAGTAAACGTTCTGGTTTGAACCATCTGAGTGACCTACGTGTAAGGTGGCGTGAGTTGTAAACCGGAGTGATGCCATGCTTAGGCGATCTTATGGCCAGATAAACAAACAAATTAGTGCAAAAAATAATAAAATAAGTTCACGTGAGAGCCACGAAGTTAGCAAGTGAGCGGTCTCATGCTCGGGCCGATCCTGTGGCTAAATAGATAAGTGCGCATAAGAACTGCGACTTATTTGAATTTGCATGAGAGCTGTAAAATTCAACAATTTTGTTGCCCTAGGCGAATAATTGATTCTTTGATTCCTTACGCTTTAGCGATCACAAAGTCATGCTAGCGCTAAGTGTTTTAAAAGTACCTCCACACCTTAATGAGCACGCAGCCATACTAGTGAATTGAGTATTTTTTAGTGTCTCCACACCTCAGTAAGCACGTAGCCACACTGGCGATGTGAGTATTTTTTATTGTCTCCACACCTCAGCGAGCACGCAACCACACTGGTGAAGTAAGTGTTTTTTAGTGTCTTTGCACTTTAGTGAGCATACAACCACACTGGCAAAACAATCGTTAATTCTTCTCCGGAATAAGCTCCAGGGGGCCTCAACCAGATTGGGTGTTGTGTTTGGTGTGAAGTAGGAAGTCTTTGATAAGATTTATGATATGTTGTCTACACGCGAGCTGCGGATATTGGTAGCACTAGGAAACAAAAGGAGAGAGCAAAGTGAATGACATTAAATCAATCGGCCAATAACTCTCGGCAGAATTAAAGAAATGACAATTACACTCGCCCCAAAATTTGAAATACAACGTCAATATACAACTCGGATCAAGCCCGCTGACTTTTGGTTGGTATTGTGCTGAGAAGGTTGGGATAGCTACCTTGAGGGCTGCACCACGTACTCCCTTAAGCAGCCTTTCTTAATCAAGTCTTCAATTGCATTTCTAAGGGCCAAACAATTTGAGGTCCCATGCCCAGCATGATCATGATAGGCATAAAATTCATCATTGTTCCTTTGCCTCCATGGGGTTTTCAAGGGTTTCGGCCTTCCGAAGTTTTCCCTGTCCCTCTCCGCCAAGAAAATTTTATCTTGAGGATTTGAAAGTATGCTATACTGCTCATAGCGATCCAAATACTGGGGGTACTCACCCTTGGCCTTTTTGGCTTCTTAGTTGTCTGCTCGGTGGAGTGATCACCTTGATCCACGTCGCTCCTCCTCTTGCCATAAGAGGAGTTAGCCTTTTTGTCCTTCTTGTCAAACCTTTCCGTGCCAAATGTCTTTTCTCACTTTATCTGCTTGGCAGCCCGTTCATAGAACTTGGTAAGGTCCCTGATCGAGGACTTATATAGACTTTTGTACAGTTTCCTATCTTTGTGGAGTCCCGCAGAGATGGTTGCTAGCATGGTTTCTTCAGATGGATTCTCCACCGAATTTGCCTTAAGCCTGGATTTAGTAATGTAATCCTTTAATGACTCCTACTTGTGCTGAAAGACTATAGCAAGGTGGCAAGGGGCCACCAGTTGTTTCTTCAAAGCTTGGTATTGGCTAATAAATTTCTACTAGCAGTCTTCCCAACTACTACTTGAGTGGACTAGGAGGCTTCTAAACCACGCTCGAGATACACCTCCCAATGTGGCTAGAAATACCTGACACTTGACCAAGGGATCAGTTGTTTGCAAGTCCATTTGAACGTTGAACGTGTTCAGGTGATCATATAGATCAGAATCCCTATCATATAAAGGGATCGTAGGGACCCCAAGCTTAAGGGGGAGAGTTCGAGCTTCGATCTCCTCAGAGAGTGGTGACTATTCCCCAAAGCGAGTTCGATCACCTGAAACTCAGAGGCATTCCTCTAACTGAGCCACCTTCTGAAACAGCTCTCCAACTAATAGGTCTCATATCCCAGAGTGCTGGCTGGACGACCGCTAGGCATTTTAGTCTCCATTGTCATAGAAGTCGCAACCGAGGGTCTGCTCTCGCGAGCAATAAGCTGAAGTATGACATTGGTTGGGATCACTCAGATGTCAGATTTGTTGCCGCTGAAAAGCATTTACAGGCATTGAAGCTTCAGTTTGTCTCTGCACACCTTGTGCTAATAACATGACTGCTTTAGTCAGTTATCCTACCATATACTCAAGTTTCTCCTAATGTTGAAGCCAGGTTTATGGTCCGTCGATGCCGCTAGCGACGAGAACCGATTGTACCAAACTAGTTGGAGGGATACCAGCAGTTGCTTTAGTGACAGGAATAGTGGACGAGTCTGTTGTCAAAACATGGCCATCCAAAGGATAGAGTTATGCATTCAAGGCTCTGGTGGCTCTTCCCTTGGCCATTGTAGCGGAAATGAACTAGAACAAGTGAGATCCCCATAGACGGTGCTAAAATATTGATGTCAGATTTTGGTAATGATCCAAACTCCAGCCAGTGGAGGGATTCTTACGGGATCTCTGACCTTTGATCGATTCGAATAAAGTAGAGTAGCAAGACAGATAGAAATGAAGGGAAGAGCAAAGAAGAAGGAGGCACCGGTTTAACGTGGTTCAGCCAAATCCAGATATCACCAGACCCTACAGCCACAACAACGTGTTATTGATACAGTATTTCTATAATGCTCGATCTCTATTTTGGTAGAATTATGGTATGAAATCTCAGTTCCCCTGCAGATGGGCTCCTTTCTTATATTTATAGAGGGAAGGAGGCTATAATGGTAATTACATATGCAGTAAATCTATTACATCAATATTTATTGTACAAGATAGAATATGTAGGCTAAATCTCCTACTTTCGGCTGTTGCAGGTCGTCCTCTGTAGGTGGGACCCCATTTGTCCTTTGGGGCAAGACATAACTTAGCCTTTCTGTCTGGCGAGCTCCAGTCACAGGTCATGCTTTATCAGCCAGACTGTTCCTCCCCTTTTCGAAATGGAGGGCCCGAGCTCGCTTCTTCGCTTGTGGACTTAGTCTGACGAGGTCGCGTGCTTAAGCGAGTTGATGGTCGAACAATTTCGAATGTGCTTGAGCTGGTCTTCTCGTTGGTTTCAGACCTCTTGCAAGTTCCCTCGGACCGAACCAATTTCCATATACAACATATGAAAATCCCATTATTTAAAAAAGATTAATAATATTCCATATAATAAATTTATTTTATATTTACAAATGGGATTAATACGTGAGAAGGATTGTTCACATACTTTAGAAAATCCATAGAAAGCTAAGTTAACTAAAGCTTAAAAAATTTGCCTTTAGTGTGCTCGATTCATCAGAGAATTTATCTAAAGCTGATGAATAACAATATTTCAGCATACCTTAACTTTGAGGGTTAGGGTTTCATGTAAGGATTTCTTAAAAACTTAATGTACACTTCATATAAAATAAATCTTTTATTCTAGAAATACTCACCACCCTCCAAAGTACGGCCAAAGTTGGATCACCGTCAGTGAGCCAATTCTAGTCGTTGGCCAAAGCAACTAGAGGAAAAGGAAGAAAAAGGTGAACCGCGAGCTGGGCTGGAGGAGGAAAGCTGTTGGAGAACTGGTAGGAAGGTTAATGGTGGCCAAAGTTTGCCAAAGCTTGTCATACTAAGGAAAGACTAGTTTGGCCAACAGTCAAGTAGCAGTAGCTACAGAGGAGTTTTTGGTTGGAAGGAGAAGTAGTGCACATGGAGGAGGAGGAAGGCATTGGAGAAGATATTGGATGTCCTAGCTTGCCAAAAGGGAACAGTCGGAAGGAGAGAGAGATCGCCTAAGTTGCAGAGAGGGAGAGAGCTTCGAGCATAATGATGATGGTGAAAGAAGCTGCTGGAAGAAAGAAGATTGGCTAAAGAAATTATATATAAAACAAAATGGAAAAATTTGCACTTTGACCCATCGACTTTCCACCAACTTCAATTAGGTCTTCCGATAAAAAGGGAAAATTACATTATGGCCCCAACAAAAAATTTAAGTCTTTCACTTTGGTCCCTTAGCCAATATTTTTTTTTAGGTATTACAAACTCCCCCCCCCCCCAACAAAAGAATTTGTCCTTGAATTCTATGAACATAATCATAAGCAATGAAAGTCCATACCAACACATCACTCAAACAACTAGGGGTGTCTATACATCATGAAGGACTCAGACTCCTAGGTCATTTCCTTTTTCCCATCATTCTCCCACAAAGCCACGTATCATCCTAATAGGATTCTTTTCCTCACTTTTATTCTTCAAAGCAAGATTATCGTGCCCAAGCTTTCGATCTTCAGGTTCCTTATCAGTGTTCATAACATTTTCCCCTTGCCTAGTGTAAATCATGACATCTGAATTGCCTTCCAAAACATCAACATAGCCCCTGATGAAACAATACTAGTTGCCAGGATTTTTGCATTATACTTCATGTAATCCATGCCACTCTAGATCCCATAATAAAGACTAATTATAATAAGCTCCATCTTTTAACTTTGCTTCTTCTTATTGAAAAAGCTTCCTATAAATAGCTTAAAATAGGCGATGTATCTTTCTCACTTTGTTCTTAGTCACATTCGACTCATTATCATGACTGCTGAAACTACCATGACCAATAGGAGGAACATTTACATTGAGATCAAGTGTTACTAGAACTAGTTGAAATCCTTTGATATTCCCATCAGGGTTTTAAGAGTGATTTCTTTCCCATATTACTAGCTGACTAGTTTCTTTAAAAGCAACACTTCCCTTTTAGTCTTAAAAGTGACTTTAGACTTTTCAAGATGTGTAGAAAAATTAACTTTCTTTCCCTTGCTTGGTTTTGTACCCTCAATCTAAGTAGGTTTGATTTTAGAAGGACTTTTACCAAACCTCCAAGGACATTCTAATTTAGACATCAAGCCGAGCATAACTATCCTGTCTGATGCAATATCCATCACACTGGAATTTCTTTTCAACTTAAGCTAGCAATCCTATACTTCTAAAGGCTTTGTTTAAGGACTTGGGACTCTTTGGTAAACTACTATCTCCTTCCCCAACATCTCTCGCACTATACAACATTATGGTTATATGCTTATCACACCTCAATCCAAGGAACGTGATCGACATAGAAGGTCACCATCAGGAATCCCCTTCCATCAGGAAACCCCTATAAGCCTTACAATGCAATCGACATACCAATGACTCACCATTTCCTCAATCCAGGATGAAATAGTTATATATTAAATTTTAATAAAATTTCAACAGAGTTTCCTTTATTTTTCAGATACCTGGCCATAAGAGCTATACAACAACACAAGGGTTACATACTTACCATAATCTATATAATGTCATAATAATATACAGTGGCCCAAACTATATAATTTACATCCTACTAGGAATCCAGTAATTACACACAATACATGCATATACGATCCTACCAACTGCTAGACTTTACACCATTTTATACCTTTAATCTCTGCTAGATGTGTCCTACTCAGTCAATGTGTAGATTCTGAGTCAAGACGACATGGGGTAAAATCAAGAGTATCCTCTGGCTCTGAAAAATATAGAAGTGAAAAAGTGAGTTTCATAAAAACTCACTGAGTAAACAATCCCATGATCACTCAAAAATCTCATTTAAAAATCATGTGCAAAAGTATGTATGTAAATATATAAATAGTCGTGGAGGTATGCTTACCCAATATGTAGCTATGATCTTAATATGCATTTAAAAACTACTATTTAACAAGAAAATTAAGTAAATAAATATATGATATTCAAAAATCATAAGAGTAACATCAAAG
>JANHAO010027617.1:0-10812 GCA_026873985.1 Saraca asoca | reverse complement strand
AATTTTCCAAATTGATTCCAATTGGCACCAAATCACAAATACACACTAACACAACTGGAAATAAATCATTTTGGCCCTTAAAATGCTAAGTATGAGGACCAATAAATGCATCAAATATTGTGTTATCACTAAGCTATAAATCTGTTACATTAAGAAATAAATGTATTTGAAATATGAGACTCCTACAAATTGGCTTATGTAGATTACTGGCTAGCTCTTGTAGATCACTTTTTGTGCATGGGTCCTTGTTAGCTATTTCTTATAGACTGGCCCCACAAGTTGATTCTAAGAGGGTGTCTACTTCAATTACACCTATAGTGAGCTTTTAGCTGGGCGAGATGCTATATCTGTGAGTTGGGACTCTTGATTTAGGGTCGCTATTGGTCTTTGGCTAGCGTCGTCAAACTCACAAGCTCGTATTTGGCTATGCAAGCTCGTGTAAGGAAATCTATTGGTCATGCGAGCTAGGGCTCATTTCTTAGTGAGCTGGGGCTTTTGCCTTGTTCAATGCTCTAAGTTTGTAGCTAGCGATCTGGTGCCCTTGAGTGATCTTAACTTTGGGGCAGGTTGGGCTTTCCTCATTTGGATTCATTAGTTGCTGGGCCTTTGTTAGCCTATTTTGTGTAGTACCAAAAATACCCATAACAAATCAAAAAGCATGAAACAACACTGGGTAGATCTAGAATGGGTATTCAATATCCTATGCAGGTACCAAATGAGATTAAATCCCAAGAAGTATGTGTTTAGAGTTAGGGTAGCAAGATTTATGGGTTTCATGTTTACTAAGCAAGGGATAGAAGCAAATCCCTCCAAATTCCAAAAGATTATTAACATTAGAAACCTATCAAGTAGAAAGGTGGTCCAAGCACTGAATGGCAAAATCACTACCCTCACTTGCTTCATGTCTAGGTTAGTTGACAAACATGCTTCCTTCTTTAAATTACTTGAAAATACTAAAAACTTTGAATGGACTAACAAATTTGATAGGCCCGTTAAAGAGCCAAAAGAGTATTTGGCCATACCACCCATACTTGTTCGATTGGAGCCTCGTGAAACCTTATATCTATACTTGGCAACAACCTTAGAGGCAATAAATTCAATTCTTATTTGGGAATTTAAGGGGGAGTAGAAACCAATTTATTTCACAATTTAAGTGTTGCATAGGGCTGAGATGAGGTGCCAAAAGATCAAAAAGTTATCCTTTACTTTATTAATGACATCCAGGAAATTGAAGCCATATTTCCAGAGCCACCAAATCATTGTTTGAATAGATGTCACTATCAAGTAGGTGCTACATAAGCTAGATCTTACTGATTGACTAGTTGTATGGGTAGTAGAGCTCTTTGAGTACGGGCTTATATATGAAGTAAGGAAAGCAGTAAAAACACAAGCCGTGGTAGATTTTGTAGTCAAAATGGCAAAGGCAAAGGAAATCAAATCGAGGGAATAGGAATGGACCCTGTGTGTTGATGGCTTGTCAAATGGAAAAGATAGTAGGGTCAGTGTAATCTTGGAAGGACCTGGTGACCTAGTACTAGAATATTCTTTAAATTTTGATTTCAAGGCAACTAATAACTAGGTGGAGAACAAAGCATTGATAGCAAACATGAGACTAGCAAGGGTGGTAGTTGCCAAAATCTATAAAAATCATGAGTGATTCCCAATTTGTGATTGTCTAGGTAAAATGAGATTATGAAATTAAAAAGTCAGTATTGATAAAGTAATGAGATTATGAAATTAAAAAGTTGGTATTGATAAAGTATGCTGGTATAACAAGAAGCTTGTTGGAGGAATTTGAATATGTGCTAACAAGAATCTTAGGGGTAGAAAGTGATTAAGCAAGCACATTGGTTAAATCAACAGGTACAAAGGCTACTGAAAACAATTGAATGATGATACAAGAAATGTTGTAGACCCTTTGTAGGGAGGAAGTAATATGGGTTGAGTAAGATGAGTCTTGGATGACTTCAATTATGGCATTTTGAAGGAAAGATATATGCCAAAAGACAAGAAAGAGCCTAGAAAGATAGAACAGAGGGTGGCCCAATTTTTTTATTAGAAGGAGGTCAACTATACAAGAAGGGTTTCACTTTTCTGTCTTTAAGAAGTTTATGATCAGACAAGGCTAATTGTGATTTGAGAGAAATCCATAAAGGTATTTCTAATCAGACATTTTGGAATTTCTAGCTCAGAATGATGAAGGAAGCGATCTAGTTAGTATAAAGGTATGAAAGATGTAAAAAATTTGCCAAGGTACAAAGACAATGAGCAATAAGCCAGATGCCTATAGTCTCTCTATAGCTGTTCAACTAGTGGGGAATAGATCTCCTATGACCTTTTCCAACCACTCCAAGCTAGTTAAAGTATATGGTAATGGCAGTTGATTACTTCACAAAGTGGGTCAAGGCAGAACCCCGCATGACCATAACTTCAAATAACATGCAAAATTCATCTGAAAATTTATCATCTGTAGGTAAAACCTCTTTGCAATACTACTTTAGTGTATAAATTCCGTTAACAACTTGCTATAGATATCATCTCCCTGTAGTTATCATATCCAGTAATGGAAAGTAGTTTGCTAAGGATAGCTTCAAAGACTTTTCTTAAAGGTATATTTGCAACTTGATATTGCTACCAAATGAATAAGCATCTCACTTTTCTTCAATTAAAGGTTATGGATTAAGCAAAAGTTCACATCTGTTGAGCACCCCTAAACTAACTGACAAATGAAGCTAGTAAATAGAATCATTCTTGAAGGGTTGAAGAAAAGGTTAGACGATGCCATAGGAAAATGGGTGGAAGAACTGCCAAAGGTTCTATGGTCTTATAAAACCCCTACACACTCTTCCACAAAGGAAACCTCATCCATGCTTGTTTATGGAAGTGAAGCCATGCTCCTGATTGAGTTAGGATACTACTTAGATTGAAGAAAGCATTATGAATAAGAAGAGAACCAAGGAAGAAGAAGAGAAGAGCTGGACATGCTGCTAGAAGCAAGGGATATCACTCACCTTCATAATTAGTGGTACAAAGGCAAGATAGCCAAGGTCGCTAATAAAGAGGTTAAGAAAAAGGAATTTGCAAAAAGCACACTAGTCTTCTGATGAGCAGATGGACCATGAAAAGCACAAATGAGGGAAAATTAGTGGTGTCATGGGAAGACCTTTACAAGATAAGAAATGATTTGTTAAACTATGCATACTGTCTCAAAACTATCAAAGGAAGCCCCTTCCATGTACTTGGAATGCTATATTTCTCAAAGCATACCATGTACAAATCTAAAAGCTAGCTGATCAGTGAAACATGTAGTTAAAAATTGAAATGTGAAATAAAAATGAGGACCATTCATTTTGAAGTAAATATTATACTATTTAAACCTAAGTAGTCCCCTTAATACTTTTTAAACCCGAGTAGCCTCCTCAATACTACATAAACCCGAGTAGTCCCCTTGATACTACCTAAATCTGAGTAGTCCCCTATTTGAACTTGACTAAGGCAAAACTTGACACTCAAATTCTTGCAATCCTTGGACACATAAAGTGAGCCAGACTTGTTGGAGGTCAAAATGATCAATTAACCTTAAAATTAATATTCATTACATCAGGAGGTGTGAGAAACTCCCATGACCATTAAATTTGAATATATTGAAGGTTAACTTATTGGAAATCTGGGAACAGAGAAAAAACTATGAAATAGGTGACCTATTGAAGTTCTTGAATAATGAAAAGCAAAAAGAAATATGTCGATCAAATAAAAGTATTTAATTATAATAATGTTTCATACATGAGATTTTAAAAAATGAAAATAATAATCATTCTAACTAAGACTTGCTTTTTTAGGGCTGCCTCCAAAGACATGTCCCTCTTTATTTTGGGTAGGTCAAGTGGATGTCAACATTGAAATATTTGATTTGCTTCATAGCTTCATCAAAACTAGATTGGTACATTAGGTAGGAAAGGTTCTAAGCCTTAATAACATTCCCTCGAAGCTCTTTCTCTTTAACTTCAAAGGCTTGTTTGTCTTTGTCATGACTTTTTTGCTTGGCCATCAATTCTTGGTCCCTTCAAAGAAGTTACTTAGTAGATTGATTCCTCTCAAACACTACTAGATTCTTCTTTTTCACTAGCTTAGAGACATGGCTGGTTAGGTCTGGATACTTTTGTCATGCTGGGTGAGCTTTATAATCTTAGCCTCAAGTTCTTTCTTCAAAATTTCCAAAGCCCTTGACTTGGCCTTTGGACACTCCCTTTTAGCATGAACATGGTGGGGAATCGTTAATAGCACTGAAGCCATCGAGTGGATAATCTATGTTGTAAAGGATTTGATGAGTTGAAAGGCCCTATGGTTAGCTATGAAAGCCTCGTTATGCTCCAAATTGAGCAAGGGTAATAATTGGCTCCAAAGAAAGGTAGCGTAATCCAAGTTTCTATACCATAGGTTGTCTATGGTATCATAGAAGAAGTCTACTCAGTTGCAACTCAGACTAGGATCCCACTTTGACCTTCTTAGTAGATGGGGTAGATATGTTGGAAATAGAACTAGAGGCTTTGCCCTTACAAGAGTTTCTTGAATCATGAGATCGCTTATAAGGTGATAAGGTCCTACCTTGACCCTATGAACTTTTGGTGTATCTTAGGGATGTGTGCCCACTTACAACTTCCAAGCCAACATCATGGCTGGCTTCAATTTATGCAATCAAAGCCATAATTGGCTTCATTTGGGCTAAGGCTCAGGTGTGAAGCTTTTCAAGCTTTTATGGATCCATCCTCGACTTGTTGATGTCTAGAGTCTTTTTGTGAAGCCAATAGTCTATAGTAAGGCAAGCATAAAGTTAGTATAAAGAAATAGATAAAAAAATGATAGCAGGAGCAAAGAAAAATCCATGAAGAATAGATTATAAATCAAAAGAACCTAGCACTAAGAGGCAAAGTGTCAGGTTCTGTTTGTTAAATAAATAGTCCTTGAAACAGTTTTCCAATTGATAAGCTAGTATCTTCCATTTTGTGGGGTAAATACATTTCTCTTTGTAAAGGACAAAAGGAATGAAACCTTTCCACTATGCATACTTTGAAGAACAAATTCTTCCATAACTAAATGGAAGTTAACATGTTCCTAAAGATCACCCAATCTACCTACTGAGTGAAGTGTATCCAAGCCCCAGGCTTTTGTTGGGAATTGGTAAGGAAAAAGAGAAAAGTGTCTACTTAAGGGTCTCGGTGCATTTGGAGGCAAGTTACCTCAAAGTAGATAAGGAATGCCCAGGCATTCCATGTGAGTTAGGAAGGGTAGACGTTGAGCTTATGAAGAACGTCTTGTTGAATGGTGGTAAAGAGAGGGGAGACAAGTAGTTGGTTAACAACATTCTCATAGAACATGATGAAGGACAATGTGCTATAATTGTAAGAATGCTCATTGGCCTCTATAAGGTGAAAAGTAATCCTTTCAATGGATACAACTGTCATATGAATCCTCTCTACCTCTTCAATAACCCCCAGATTTGGCCACTTAGTAGAAAGAATGATCATCTTCACATCCAGGGAATCTATTTTAGGTTGTCTCAGGTGGCATTGATGAGAAGAGCTCTTTCAACTCCACATTCATCATAAGATCATTAAGCCATAACTATTCAATGGGGATGTGCAAAGTGAAACACAATATTCTTGAATGAATATTCACCAAAGTTAGACAAATTAGAGTCAGATGATAAGTCGATAGGGTCACTTAACCTTTTGGAATGAAAAAGGGAAATCAAGACCCTACCTTGAAAACAACACAAATGAGTGTCAGGCTTAGTGGCAAGCAAGTCAAAAAGAAAGTGTGCAGTCAGGTGATAATAAAAGGGAGGAATGATGAAGAAAAAAGGATGCAAAATGAAAGAAGAAAAGGGAAGAACTACGCAAGGATATTCTAATTCCAAAGGTAGAAAATCGAGGAAGGAAGTCCCAATGAAAACCTAGCAATGTAGTCAAGGAAAAATGGCAAAATAAGGAAGAAAAATGCACACATTTTCTTCGCACAAAGCTAAAAGGTAAAAAAAAAAATAAGGTAGAATTTTGTAGCTAGCAGGTTAGCCGAAAAGTCACAAGAGCTGCAGAAAAATAGTTGGAAAATTAGAGAGAAAACTGTTGAAGAAGAAATAAAAAAGGTAAGAGTGATATTTGGAAATCCGAAACACTATTTAAAATGAGCCACAAGCCAATTAATGGTTAGCTATGAAGGAGATGGATGCACCAGATCATGATTCGTGTATTAACAAGACAACCGTACCTCAAGAACAAATAACTAATAATTTGCACCTACAACCGTTAATTTATAGTTAGCACGTGAAAACAAAAAGTTCTTCTTATTTGATCAGTGCTGAAAGGGACTAGGATGCAAATGACATAGCTCAAAATTAGCTCATGGGCTATATCTGCTAGATCGATTTCATAGGGTGGTCGAACAACCAAAGTTTTTTAGAGCAAGCTAGCCAAGGCTATCATTGGCTAAGCTCCGTTTCTCACTAGACAAACTACACAGAAGCATTAACATAGGGCTAGATGGAGGTGCAGTTGAGCAACAATAGACCACTAGTAGGTCAATTCATAACTTGACTGCCAAATGAAATAACCTTTCAATAACCTCATGCAAGTTAGTGCACTCATGGGCATGCAAGGATGGCGTGACTATGCCATCAACGATAGGGTGAGAATCTCACTCACACCAACAGTACACCATAAATACACGGGCACCCCCATTCGTCCAAAAGTATGACAAATAGTGTGATAAATAACTATATAAACCCTTTGGTACCTTGCTTATGATCTCGATCATCTTGATTACTAATATTGAAACTCTGCGTCTGGAACTTACTTGGGCATTAGAGTGTATTCGACGGACCACTTCTATTATGTACGACTGATATATTTCTTTGTATAGATTGCCTCTCTGCTGGTCACCACCCTTTAGGTCGATCCATTATAACAGATGAGTTTCAAAACATAATTTTTACATTATATAATTAATAGAAATTAAATTATTTATTTAGAATTTTAATTAAACACATGAAAATGAGTTTGATACTATGTATAAAAAAATAACATAGTAAATTAAAATACAATAATATTATGATTTTTATTTAAAAAGTTTATAAAAAAATCATGTAATTTAATAAAATGGATAATTAGAGAATGATGAGTGTTAATTTTAAGGTTTTGTATAATTTAAGACTTTGATTCCAAGTTCTAAAGTTGAAAGGGACAAATCCGAAGACTCCAAAAAGTTAAAGGTCTCTTTTTTTTTTTGTGAAAAAAATTCGCAAAAAATTATGCGTTTTCTTTTTTCATTATTCATTATGACATAAATATAACCAAAAGAAGGAGTCGACACATTTCCATAATTATATCTTTAGATACAAACTGTCATGCAGAAAAAAAGTAATGTTTTTCTTAATTGTAGGGGGTGTCCTGAAAGACAGTTTGCTGGTCAATGAACATAGAATTAGAATAATACCTTGCCATCAGTCTCGTTAAAATATGAATATTCATTGATTTACATAAATTATATAAAAAATAGAATGAAACTTCCATGTAATATATATATTTGTAATGGTTATAAAATAATTTAAAAATATATTAATTATTGTAAATATAATTACCAAAGAATAATAATAATTATTTATTTATTATTTCATTAATTATTTAAAATTTTTTCTGATCATAAGAACGTATATACAATTTAGTAAAAGAGAATAAATATTTTAACAGTAAAATTTCAGTCAAAAAAATCAAAATTTAAATTGAAAAACTTATATTAGAAATAAAGATGATGGTAGAAATTTCATTTTTAAGAATTAATTAACATTTAATTTTTTGATTTTCAACACTCAATTTCAAAAGCTCATATACGGAAAGAATAAAAATAAATAAATAATAAAATTTCAATAAAAAATTTGAATTAAAACTTATGACAAAAATAATGGCAGAAATTTAATTTTAGAATATTAATTAGGATTTTATTTTCTGAATATAAATTTTTTTCTTGATGATCGAAAATTCAAAAGAACAAAAACAAAGATATATAAATATATATAAATCTATCAATATAAAATTAAAAGTGGTCAGTTCACACAAACGAATTTTTTGAAATATTCAAATTATATTTTATATACAAATAAATATAAATAAATCTATCAATCTAATTAGATATATCATTTTTCATAATAATAATAATAAAAAAAGAACATAGACACACAATGCTAAGATGAAAGGAAAAATAGAAAACCAACTTGGAACGCAATTGACGGATCATAGCACTAACCTTAAACATCTCACGTGGTCTTGTTAAGAATTAATAACAGGTGGGACAATTATGAGTAAGAATTTAAATTTCATCCATAATTAATTTAAGACTTTTCACATTATTACTTAATAAAAAATGTCATATTATCAAAAATAATAAAAAAATTAAATAAATATCTATGATGTGACAATATTTGATGTTCTGATAATGTAAAACTCTTGTTTACTATTAGTGATAATTAAATCCTACAAGAAATGCTGCAGCACTTGGCTTGCAATAGCAGCCAAGTTTTGTTCAAATTACAACGAGGACTTTGAGCCTTTTACATTTTTGTTTTTTGGATTTGAAATGCTTATCACTCCTTCGGCCGCTAAAAGAGTGTCGGCAACCGATTCTAAGGTAATTAAGTAGCCATGTCACGTGAGTTTTAGACAAAGAAAGGAGAGATAATATAAAATGCATTATATATGATTTTATTCCTCTAAGATGCGTTTTAAAGAGCAATTGATAAAAAAAATTAAGAGATAAATATAACTATAAATTTTAATATTATTTTTAATTATTTATTAAATTTTAAATCATTGCTTTTCTCATTAACAAGTATAATAATTATTCTATTCTTTAAAATGTATCTTACATTTTAGAAAAATTTAATCCATATAAATGCCATAAGCCTTCATATAAATTTTATAGGGCCGTACTTAAAAATATGTTATATTTATTAATCTCCAATATTTATTATGGATAATGCTTGCTTAATTATTTTGCAAACATATATAAATTCTTAAAGGGATATCACATATTATATGAAATTAATTAAGGTCTAATACTTGTAATCCAATTAACTATTTTTAGTTAATCAACTTACATATGAATTTGTGATTAGCGCCAGTAGTATATTGTAACAGTGATATGTATCTAGATTCTACCAAAAAAGGAAAAAGATATGTATCTGCATTATCCCATAAATGTCTAGTTGCTCTTGGTTATTCGAGAGCCGACAACAGCACATGCATGCATTCTGCAAAAATCAAGAAGTCAAATGCATCTTCCCTTTTTCTTTTTGGGGCAACAAATGAACAGACTCACATGGCTGGACGGCTGAGACTTCTACCGCGAACCTGAGTTGATCGGTTTGGTCCGCCGAGATTTCTTCCTATGGCTGTTCTCATCTCATCAATCTTATCTTATTCATCATCTTCTTTGTTTGCATTAAGTTACAAAGCCACCTTTACATCCACAGATGAAACAGCCAACCTCATTTTCTGCAGAATACACACCAACTTCTATGGCGGCCTCAAGCTCTTTCTTGAGAATTGAGAAAATACAAGGCAAAGGCAGAGGTTTAGTCGCAGCTCAGCAGCTCAAGGCCGGCCAAATCGTGCTCACTGAATCACCCATCATTTTTTATTCGGCTTTTTGATAGGACAAATACACTAAGAAGAGGATGAATTGGTGTTTTAAAACAAGATTATAATTTTAAAAACTTTCCACTTTTGATTAATTAACATATATATATATATAAAAGATTAAGTAAATAATATATAAAGATAAATAATTTAAAATGCATGGAAAGTAAAAAGTAGGGAGAGAGAATGATAGCATTGCTATATAAAGGTTTGATGATCCAAAGGGAAATCATTCTTTTAGGTCTACTTTTCTCTCTCGGGGGCAATAGACACCTTGAGAATTATCTACTAGTATTTTTACCTTTGAAAATTGATAAATCGAAAAAAGTGCATAAAAATAAGATAGTTTTGGTTCATTTTGTTAATAGCATTTTATGTTTTCTTAATATTTTTGTCTTAGTTTTATATTTTATCCTAGATATTGCTCTTGATTTGTATTTCTTATGTAGGATGACGAAAAGGGCTAAAAAGAAGGAAGAAATCTGAAGAATGAAACTGCATCTAGACAAGGAAAAGAAAGAAGAAGAAGCCATGCAAAGAAACAAGCAAGAATTAAGGAAAATATGAAGAAAATACCTAGCACGATCGTGCTATGGAACACACCCAAGCCGTGTTAGGTTGTGCGAGAAGTTTGGGAAGAAAAATCAAAGATGTTGAAGAAAAAGCCTAGAGCATAGTCGTGCCCTATAACACGGCCAGGCCGTACTTGAGTTTGGAAGAGGAAATTTCAAAGAAACTCAAAGGGAAATCACGTAACACGGCCATGTTACAGGGCACGGCCATGCTCTGGGCTTTTTCTTCAACATCTTTGATTTTTCTTCCTGAACTTCTTGCAGAACCTAACACGGCTTGGGTGTGTTTCATAGCGCAGTCGTGTTAGGTGTTTTCTTCATGTTTTCCTTAATTCTTGCTTGTTTCTTTGTATGGCTTCTTCTTCTTTCTTTTCCTTGTCTAGATGCAGCTTCATTCTTCGGATTTCTTCCTTCTTTTTAGCTCTTTTCATCATCCTACATAAGAAATACAAACCAAGAGTAGTATCTGATAACACAAGATTTGACACATTTATTTGCCCTCATACTTAGCATTTTAAGAGCTAAAATGTCATGTTTCCAGCTGAGTTAAG
>JANHAO010027616.1:0-10817 GCA_026873985.1 Saraca asoca | reverse complement strand
GGTAAAAGTTAGACAAAAATCACAAACTAACAACTAATTAAGAGGTGATATTCATCATTTTTATAGGTGTATTTTTCACTTATCAAACTTCTATTGTTTATGAGAAGTGTTAGGTTCAGAAATGTCTAGGATGACTATATCATTACCATCTTCCTTTGGATCAAAAGCATTTATCCTTAATTGATCTTGTTGCTCTTCTGAGTTAGAGTTAGAAAGTAACCAATTCTATTGATCATCTCTATTCTTAACCTATCTGCACTTAAGGTAAACTCATAAAAATAACATGTATGGATTCTTTAATCTTTAAAGTCCTTTTATTATAGACACGAAAGGCTTTGCTAGATGAAGAATATGCAATAAACACAGCTTGATCTAATTTAGCATCAAATTTATCCAGATTATCTTTGCCATTATTATGTACAAAGCATTTACAACCAAAAACATGAAGATATGACACATTAGGCTTCCTTCCATAATAGAGTTCATAGGGGGTTTTACTCAAAATAGGTTTTTATCAAAACTCTATTTGATACATAACAGGCAGTATTAACTGCATCTATGCAAAAAGACTTTGGAAATGAGCTCTCATTCAAAATTATTCTTGCCATATCAACTAAACACCTATTTTCCTTTCAGCTACACCATTCTGTTGAGGTGTCCTAGGTGTTGAAAAATTATGGCTTAATTCACAGAAAATAGCTAACTCCTTATTTTCAAACTCTCCTTCATGATCACTTCTAATGCTGACTATGGTGAACTCTTTTTCATTTTGAATTACATTTGCTAATTTTTCAAAAGCTTGAAATGTATCACTTTTATGTGATAGAAATAAGGTCCATGTAAATCTAGAATAATCATCTATAATTACAAGCATATAGAGATTTCCTTTATAGCTTCTAATCCCAGATGGTCCTACTAGATCCATATGAAGAAAATCAAGGGGTTTTGAAGTTGAGACAACCTTTATCAATTTAAAAAAGGATTTAACTTGCTTGCCTCTCTGGCAAGCATCACACAATCCATCTTTAGTGTAGTTTAATTTTGGAAATTCTAAAACTAAATTCTTCCTAGAGAGTTTTCCTCTTAGTTCCATATTAGTGTGTCCTACCTATGCCAGATCCAAGAATCTTTATTTAGACTAACTAAACAAGAGGAATCTAGATTTGATTAAGTATACAAGTCAATTATGTAAATATTATTAATTCTACATCCTACAAAATTTAACTTGTTTGTCATTATCATTAATAACTAGACATTTATTTGAATTGAAAATAACTTTGTTTCTTTTGTCGTAAAACTGACTGATACTTAATAGATTATGTATCAAACCTTCAACCAGCAACACATCATCAATAAAATGATTAGGCATCTTACCAACTTTACCTATTCTAATCACTTTTCCTTTGGCATCATCTCCAAAGGTTACTTTACATCTTGTGATTGATGTGAGAGTGATGAAGTTGTTTCTGTTCCATGTCATATGACATGAGCATTTGCTGTCAAGGAACCACAAATTGCTTTTCTTCCTCTCACAATCCTGCAAAATAGAGATTATACTTGCTTTACTGGTACCCAGTTGATCTTGGGTCTAGATCTATTAGGTAGCAATGAAATATTCTCTTTGTAGCTAGAAGCTTTAGGCAGCCAAACTAGTTTTTCATTTGGTCTTGAACATAGGTGCCATTTCTATATGGACAGAATTTAATATAATAGCCTCTATGATTACAATAAAAGCAAGTAATGTAATGAAAATTTCTCTTTTTCCTTGCTTGTTTATAACCTAAACTAGCTTTGTTTTTAGAACCTTTTTGATTTTCTAGCATGCTACTATGATTTACCTTGCTATAAGCAAATCCCTGTACAGCCTTATTCAATTTTTCTATCTCAAATTTGTAAGACTCACAATGACTGCATCTTTGCTCTCACTTAATAGTTTCTTAGCTAAGATACTTAGATCATTATTTTCTTTTTCAAATTACTTAATCTTTTTAAGCAAATTTTCATTATGAGTTCTCAACTGCTTTAATTCCTTGTTATCTTTAGTTAATGCTTCATAGATTTCCCCATACAAATCATTAGATTCATTATTAGTTTTAGCATCAGTTTGAATTTGGATTCACTCTTAATATCACTAACATAAGAGCCACAGAAAAGCGACGGATATTTCAGTACCTCTATATCTTCATTGTGTTTGGCCATAAGACAATGTTGTCCTTCCTTTTTTAAGTTAGCCTCAATTCTATTAATGTAAGTAGTCTCCAAAGCATCCAAGATCTCCTTTGCTATTGTACATTCAAAAAATTTTCCAAACTTATTAGTAGACAATGAATTAATAATAACCCATTTTACTTTGGATGCAAGGAGGTGTTTCCTCCTTTCTTCATCAGTCCATAGAATTTTAGATTTAGGCTACAGAATTTCATCAATAGATATTTTAGGACATTCACACCCTGATTCTAAAAGTTCTAACATGTTTACATCTAATGCTTCTAAAAAAGACTTGATTTATGTTTCTAAAAAGCAAAATTTTAACTATAAAAAGTTAGGGGACTATTCAAGAATAGACAAATAGGCAAAACAATCAATTTAGAATCCATAACTATGTTAAAAACAAAGAGTATTAAGAGCCAAAGCTCTAATACCAACTATTGGTCTTGAAAATAACTATAAGAATTAAGATCTTGCCCTTATTCCTTTAAGAGAATTTTATACTTTTTGAATTTAACAACTAAGTCAATTGTAATATAATTGTTAACTTCAATTTTAAAGTAAATGCATAGTAGAAGACTTTCTTATATCATACTATAGAAATAATGTTGAGCCATAAATACAAAATTTAGTATAACAAAAATTCAAGATAGAATTTATGTAGAACTAGAATTATGCAGAACCAAAAAATGTGCAGTAATGTAAAAGCAGTAATTAAAGATCAAGACAGAAATTTTTAAAGTGGTTCAACTTGAATTGAAATCACAATTTAAGTTTACTTCACTGGATCAATCCTTACCAGATGATCTTGTTCTATTACTAACCATAGGATTTAAATTGGGCTCCTACACACCAGTTTTATAATAAGAATTTTATAGGGCTCTTATAGACCTATGATACAAAAATTCTATATCTTCACATAACTATGATTAACTCCACAGGTAAGAAGAATTACAAAAATTTGATGCACCTCCTACTAATTATAATCAACCTCATAATTCTAGAAGGATGCAAAGGGAAGATTAACCTCGTCTTTTGTATTCAGATTTCTAACCTTAGAAATCTAAAAAGTAAATTAAGATAAAGTAAAGAGATAAAATATAGCAAATTAAGATGTAAATCTCAATTATTTAAGCAAAAATCTTCTTTAATCGCTCAAAAATTGATTGAATTGTTGAAATCAAGTGAGGTAATGAATAATAGGTATAAGCTCTAAGTTTCTCTAGTTTTTCATTATAATGAGTTATGAAAACAAAGCGAGGTTTGGTTTATTTATAGTTGAGATAAAAATAATTGATTTTCAGTTCTTGAATTGATTTGTGAATTGATAGTGGTTATAACAAACTCATAACTAACTAATCAATTTATGAATCAATTCAGCTTGTGAAGAAATTCATATCCAAATCAATTAATGAATTGATTCATAGTGTTTTGAAAATAGATGTTGAGCTGATTAAGGAATTGATTCAGAAAAATTTCAAACCTTCAGTAAGAAAAGTTTTCTTCATGAATTGATTGGTAAATTGATTCAAGTTCATTTCACAAGTTTTTCAACATGAATCGATTCGTGAATGGATTCACATAGTGAAAAATGGTTTTTATTAAAGTTTGACTTATGAAGGAGCATGTAAAAAGTTTATTTGAAAATTTTTCATTTAAAACTCATTTTAAATGATTTATTCTACCTTAATGTAAGTTGTTTTAGAAAATATAATTAAGCAATTTGAATAAGATTTTAGTAACAAAAGATTCTATGAAATCAAATAAAAACTTAGAACTAACATTGATCTTCTGAGCAAGCTTTGATCAACTTTGAACCTGCAAAACTAACAACCACTTAAATGCATAGTTGGATTAAGATATTAAGGAAGATTGTTTTTTGACATCAAAATTGAATAAGGTAAACTAGCTAGGCTAACAATCTCCCTAGGCTAACAATGTCTAATTGATTAAACATAAAGATGATGTATTTGTTATGTTTAAAGCTTTTAAATTTGTTGTTGAAAATCAAGCTAACAAAAGGATCAAAGTGCCTCAAAGTGATAGGGGAGGGAAATATTTTTCACATTATTTCACTACCTATTGTGAAGAACATGGAATTATGCATCAATCTAGTGCTCCATATACTCCTTAACAAAATGGCTTCATAGAAAAGAAAAATAAAACATTAATGGATATGGTAAATGCCTTCCTAATGGGTGCCAAGTTACCATTTGATTTGTGGGGAGAAGCATTTCTCATGGCTTATCAGATGCATAATGGAATACTGTCTAAGAGTGTGGAGTTCTCTCTATCTGAACTATGGAAAGGTAAAAAATCGAATCTTAATCATCTAAAGGTTTGGAGTTGTTTAGCCTATTATAGGGTTCCCAATCCTTAGAAAACTAAGTGGGTTGCTAGAACACTCAAGGCTATGTTTGTGAGGTACGTGGTAGACTCCAAAGCATATTGATTTTAGAGAATAATGTGATTGTTGAGTCAAGAGATGTAGATTTCTTTGAAGATAAGTTTATCAGAGATGAATCTACTAGCACAACTAGTGACAATCCAAATTTGGCATAAACACAATTGTGGGACTAGCAAAGATTTCATTCCTATGATTGTAAATAATTCTCTTTAATCTTCATTTGGTCCTCGTTGAAGATAACAGTCTAGGAAAGAAAAATCACCGAGTCCAAATTTTATTTACTCACAATCTGTTCTATTTCTTGTTAAAAGGGTTAGGAAGATAGTTTGTTGGAAAATACCCATGGTCTTGAATCTCAACAGTGATGTTAAGACATTTGCTGAGGCAATGATATTTTAAGATTCAAGATTTTGGAATGAGGCAATAAATGATGAGATAGACTCAGTTATGTCAAGTAATACTTAGGTTCTCACTGATTTTCCCTGTGGTTAAAAAATGATTGACTATAAATGGGTATTTTGGAGGAATTATGATGCCGATGGTTCTCTGTAAACCTTTAAGGGAAGATTAGTTACTAAAGGGTTCCGTCAAAAGGAAGAAATTGATTATTTTGACACTTATGCATTGATCGCTAGAATAATGTTAATTCATGTATTATGGCCTTAGCATCCATTTATGGGCTTATTGTGCATCAAATGGATGTTAAGACAACTTTCTTAAATGGAAACTTAGATGAGAAGGTTTATATGAAACAACCAAAAGGTTTTGTGCTTCCAGGGTAAGAGAAGAAAGTTTGCCAACTAATGAAGTCATTATATGGGCTGAAGCAAGCATTGAAGCAATGGCATGAGAAATCTAACACTATTAGTTTGTCTTATGGTTTTTGGCATTATACTACTAATGAATGCATATACACCAAATTCACTAAAGATTATGGGGTTGTCATCTCATTGTATGTAAGTGATATGTTAATTTTCAGCATAAACTTGAGAGGGGTTATTGAGAGTAAGAAGTTCTTATCTTCTGATTTCAAGATAAAAGACTTAGGTGATGCTGATACCATTCTTAGTATTAAGATGAAGAGGCAAGTAAATGGGTTTGCATTGAATCAATCCAATTATCTTGAGAAAACGCTTGAGAAATATAAGCATTTGATGATTAAAGAGTATAACACTCCTTTGATGCCTCTTCTCATATTGTTGAAAATACTAGAAGAGTGGTGGCACAATTGGAACATGCAAGCACTATCGGAAGTCTCATGTATGCTATGCATTACACAAAGCTCAACATATCCTTTGTGGTGCACAAGCTTTCTCAATTTACTAACAATGTTGGAAATCAACATTAGGCGGCAATTAAACAAGTCTTCAGTTATTTAAAGCAAACAATTGATTATGTTTTGTTCTATAATGGATATCTCATAGTACTTGAAGGATACTCTAATGCCAATTGGGTTTCTAGATCAGGAGACACCAGCTTTACGATTAGATGGAGAAGCCATGTCTTGGGCAAGTAAGAAATAAACTTGCATTATACGATCTACCATGGAAGTTGAGTTTGTGGCTTTAGACATTACAAGTCATGAGGTAGAGTGGCTATGTAACTTGTTACTAGATATAAGTCTGTGGCCATAACCAATGTTGCTTGTCTTTTTAAGATGCGACATTTAGGCTACATTATTTATGACTTATAATCATATGTACAACAAAAGGTCTAGAATAATAAGTCTAAAGCATGATGGCATTAAAAGTTTGATCTTTAATGGAATTATCACTGTTTAGTTTATAATATCTAGTGCAAACTTGGTTAACCTTTTTATAAATAAGTTGCCAAAGGGAATGGTGGCAAGGATATCAGTTGAAATTGGATTGCAACCTTTGTCTACAAGCCACTAGCAATGAGAACCTAACTTTAGATAGATAAAAATTTTATTTTCAAGGTTTAATGGGTTAAATAAGTTGTTACTTGTGATGGATTTTTCACTAAGGGAGGTTTCATAAATCTATTTTTTGGCAAAATCTAGTGCATATATGCTATGACCAAGGAGAATGAGCATATTGCTCTTAATAATACTTGATTTGTCATTTAACACTAAGGCATCTATATAACGAGATGCATCCAGAGTCTCATCTTTATGAGTATATGGAATGGTGCCACTCCTAGCAAGAAGTTTAAGTTTAACTTTTGTAATGCTTATGCATCAAGATAAAGTACATGGTTATTTAAATGCTTCATATCTCAATACATTGATCATTGTAGGTAGGACAAAATGTGTGTAGGGTATATTTGTTTCTAACATAAGGATTTGTGGTTTAAGCTATGTGCACCATTGATATTCATTAGAGGCCTGATATACTTTTACTAATTAATGGTTTGATCCTAGTGGCACCATCTTGTATGCACATTGTTGTCACATATAGTAGTATCGAAAACTTTGCAATCTAGGGGAAGATTGTTAGAATAGATAATGATGTTTCTAGACTGAAAGAGGAATTTGAATTTGAAAGGTCGCAATTCTTGATATATATATATGCAAACTATAAGACATTCTTAATGAATGTTCATATTATTTCATGGAAGGAATTTTTAAAAGTTATGACCCTTCATGTAAACTTCTTTTTCTTCTATATATATCAAGAGATCTGAAAATAAAATTTCATTTTCCTTTTGCACAAAATTGCCATTATTATCTTTATTCTTCTTTTTCATTTACCATACGCACAAGTTTATGTGGAATCCTATTGAAGGAAATTCTATTGTTTGTCAACTTAGTATTTTAGGTGGTCAGTTGAATCCTTAAGGAGAATTGTTAGAAACCTATTGGCATTCTCATCAAGAGTAGGGACAATATCTTCTTAAGTTAGTGAAATCCTAACACCTCTATGCCAAACTATTTTAATATCTACATCGTCCATCTTGTGCCATTAATTTTTCTAATAGCTTTGTGTATATGAACTAGCACATTGTTAAGTGGGATTTGGAATACTTTTATGCACTAGAAGATGAATTTATTTCTTTAAGTCACTGGGGATAGTGGCTAAGGTGTAATGAAAGAGGGAACATTTGACATGATATGTCGTTAGGGGCATACTACCTTTCATGATATGTCATTGAGGCATATAACTTTTCAGTCGTTGTTTTATCTATTGATCCAACATGGTAGTATAATTTATTTAATTGTATCTTACTTGATTGGGATAGTCAATCTGATCCTAATGCATGCAAGCACACTAGCTACTGAATAGTCCTTATAGTACATATTGTGGTTGATCAACAGATTCATAACTTAGTGGGTGAGCAGACACCTTATATAGTACTATGCTAGGTGACCCAAGGGTCCCACTTTATAATATCTCGTGATTCTTTTTTTTCAAATTAATGATAGCCTGGATTGTAAAGTAAATTTGATGTGAAAGAATGATTTAAGTTATGATTAGAGAGAGATGAATTTTTAGATGATATGATCACGTAGAAAGAAATTGAGAAAGACTAGAAAGATATAGAAATTAAAAGTTGCATGTAAATGCCTATACGATTATTGTTATATATGATATATATACTAGTATTTGAATTATATTTATATATATGACCAAAATGATTTCAATTCAAAGATAGGTCAGACTTTTCTGCTTATTAAATACTTGGGTTGTATTCACTTCCATTCATTTATATTTTTCAGGTTAATGAATTTATGGAGAATTTCTTATTTAGAAGAGATTCCTTGGTTTACATATATTTTCTATTTGGCATGTGGACCACTTAATTTAACTTTCAGTGATTAGTGATCTAGACAAACATAAGTTTCTAGAAGGTTTATGATTTATATTTTATGAAAAGGATTTTTTTTTATTTTTTTAGATAAAAATATTTTTATTAAAATATTGTATATCATGAAATTTAAATGAAAGGGGCTAATTATATTTTTTGCATTATTTTTCATGATTTATAAATAAAAAGGATTTCTCAAGATAAAAATACTCATGAGTTAGTGGGTCACCACTCGGTGACTGGTGCTAATCATATCCCCAAAAATTGGGATGTGACATGCCACCATTGTTAAGAGACATGCATATAATGGATTTTCTCTTATTTAAGCCTTTAACTTTGAAGGATCTTTTCAAGGACAAGATCCTCAAGAGTTTCTTAAACAAATTGAAAAACTTCTCAAGGTTGTGAGTTGTTCTCCTAGGAGATATGTGGAGTATGTCAACTTTCTATTAGAAGATGTTACGTTACAGTGGTTAAAGTTAAGGGAAGATAGGAGTGGTCTTCAATCTCTTTTAGAAATGTAGGAGTCATTCTATGCAACTTTTAAAAGATAGTTTTTTCCTAAAAGTCTGTAAGATGCAAAGGTCAAAGATTTCAAAGATTTTAAGATGACAGATTCCATTAGGTGGTAGAATATGAGTATTGATTCAACTGTTTAGCCCATTTTCCTGTAAGCATTGAGTATAATGAGAGATCTAGAGTGGATCATTTTATGAGGGGACTTCCTCAATTATATTTCATGGCAGTCATGATGGACAATCGTACCACCATAAAAGATATGTTGAATACAACTATGGAAATCAAGATAATGAGAAAGTAAAGCAGAGAGAGTAAAGAGTTAGAGGGAGACAGGAAAAAATGAAAATTGGAAAGTGAAGAGGGAAGTAAGTTATAGCTAGAAAGAGAGTCATCGTATCACCAAGCAAACACTGTGAATAGACAAGGAAGATCATTTGGAAAAGGTCATAGGAGATCACGATCTGTAGGTACTCATGTAAATATTATAGGGCACAAATCTAGGAATATATGACAAGGGTTTTTAGCTTCTCATATGATGACTTTAGTTTGTAGTCTCTTGGAGTGCATAAATCATGGAATGATTCATTCCATGCACACGCTATAGATGTGGCCAACATGGACATAAAGCTATTGCTTGCCCAGTTTACTTGACAAGAATTGTGACATCTACATTTGTTGCATCTGCACAGCTGATCGCTAGACGAAGTGGTAAAGATTTAGGTTATGGGCCAATAGGATGATGATGAACTCAATAAGGTCACTAAATGGGTTAATTTTGTGTACTTATGAGATGGGATGCCCAAGCACTTATTTATATTGCACTAAGTACATTATTACTTGCATTTAGCCCATTTGCCATGTCTTTTTCTTTCACTATAAGCATGGACAAATGCTAAGTGCTTTTGCATGAATTCTTGTGTGTCTCCTCACCAATGAATGAAGTACACAAACCCTAGAAGTGGGTACAAGTAGAAATATGAATTTCTTTTAGTCAATAAACATTTATTGTGTGTATGTGTGATAAAGAAATGAATATGTGTTTGCTATGTATGATTTTAATGCCATGAAAAAAAAATGTAAAAGTTTATGTAGTTGTGTTTGGGTATGATATAGTATACAATTTTGGGATGAATTGTTTTAAAGGGGGAGAATTTGTAACACTTTAATAGTCTAATATGATTTTGAACAAGGTTAGAATAGGCTGGACTGTAAAAATAGAAAGGAACAAGACCTTAAGGCTGCTTGGGCCATGTTTTCAAGTCGAGTGGGTAGCTTGAACCTGGACCACTCGATGGATTGGACCACTTTGGCCAATTAATTGACCATCTTTGAGAGTTTATAAACATGGAGCCCTCAATAAAAATTCACAATCCTATTGTCATTTGAGTAACTCTCAAATAGTGTTGCTCAACAAATTAGGATTCTAGTTTGTGTTCTTTAAGAGTGTGAGCCTAAGGTAAAGTTTTTTTTCCCTAAAAATGCTATTTTACTTTTCCTTAAGTTCTTTTAGCTTTAGTGTTAATTTCTTGTGTATTTCTTTGGTTGTTGCAAAGTTTGCTCAATAGCCAAAGGCCAAAGTTTGAGCTTTGGCTCTGGGGCATAAGTTTTGGAAAGAACACTCACCAATTAAGGTGAGTTGAGATTTCTACTTATGGGTATCTTCCATTTATGATAAAAAGTGTATATATATAGTATTGTTTTCAAATTGCCAAAAATGTATTTCTAATTATGGTAAAATTGTTAGTTTGGATAGGTGCCCTAGGGCCAATTTAATTGGACCCTATTGCATCTATGACTATACATTCTATAGATTTGGATATTAAAGGTTGAATATTCATCTTATATTACATTCATTATGCATTGCATATTTAAGATGAAGTCCATGGTGAGAAGTTAATTCATTCAATCAATCCTA
>JANHAO010027615.1:0-10804 GCA_026873985.1 Saraca asoca | reverse complement strand
ACTTCAAAGTTTTGTCCATCATTTTAACAAGATCAACAACTAAAAGTTCAATTAAAATAAAAGAACAAAATGGAGGAATTACTTGGCCATTAGCAACAACCAAGTTGACATTCAATAGGATTTGAATGAAAGAATGGTTATGCTACAAAGTATAGACCAAAGGATGAATCTAGTAGCAAACACCAAAAGATTTCAAAAACAATATATCTGATGTTAAATGACTCATAATAATTATTATGCCATGTATTTATAGATGAATAATATTCCCATGAATATCTTTCCTTTTTTTTTCTTTTTGCCTTTCCCATGATCCAAATAAGAGAAACAAAGGTTACACGGCTCTATATCCCTCTCCTCGTTGAATTAACTTAAGTCAAATCATTCACTTGGGATCCAAATACATGAAATAAAAGAGAAATTTTGCAACCAAAAACACATTAAAAAAACACATTGAACAAAAAATGATGTAAAAAAGTAACATTGAAGTAGAAAAGGAGGCACCGTAGATCAAGCATGTAGTCTTGAACCAAGGCTTCCCTGACAAAATCCCATAGAGATTGAAAAAGACAAGCGGCCATTGAAAGAGTAGCTCAAACTAAACCAACCCAACAAAGAAATGAGGCTTTTTGTCTACAAGATAATCTCCATACTCATATAGTACTCTAATTAGAAGAAGTGTGACTGATTTGAAGAAGCGAAGAAGAGCGACAGAACAGTGAAAGATTTGGCTAAACAAGGGTTGCTGTGCAGCGTGACCAATTCCAGACAGAACGAGGGTTTGCTATGCACACTCCAAATGGCTCGTTTTCTATCTTTTTTTTTTCCCAGCATTAGACATTAGTCGTGCAAAATATAATGCCTTTGTATTGCTTTCCATTAGAGTTGAACAAGGGTCCCTCTACATAGCCGTGAATTTAGCAGTGGTTTTAGTAACCACCATCATTAAACCATCGCTAAATGCAAATAATTAGTGGCAGTTTTGGTTTAACCACCGCTAAAATTGCCTGAGTCATATTCTCTGTGTCTTCAGCAGTGGTTTTGAAAAATCAGCACTATTGAACCACCACTAAATTCAATTATTTTTGTAGTGTGAGAAATCGTTCATAAATTTATTAACCTAAATAATATTATTGAATGTGGTGAATATAACCTAAGTACTTAATGAGCAAAAAAAATCCAACTCATCTTTGGGTTGAAAATTGTTTTCATCATGCATGCACACACACACACACATATATATATAATATTCATATAATATATATAAAAAACGGATACAATTTCACATGTGTCTTTGATTCTCTTTATTATGCATATACTATAATTTCATCAAATTTGATATCATTATGGAATTATCAAGTAGAGGCATTTTAGTATTGTCAATGGAGGCTATCCCTATATAGCATGGGTGGGGCCATTTAGTCAAACAGATATTATGATAAGTTATGACTACCTTACCATGTTAAGATGTAGGACCCTAGGATTGCCCTTTATGTTTGTACACTCATTACTTGATCTAACTGTTCCTACATGACAAATCATGTAGCTTATACTAGCAATGGTGGGTTAATGGATAGGAAAGAGTCCTTAGACAATGGTTCTATTTTGTGCAAGTATTGTTAAAATAGTGATAACTATTAAGCCAATTATTAGTTATTTTATTAGCTGATAGTTAGATGTTTTGAACTAGCTCTAAAATGTAAAATGACATACAAAACATATTATTATCAATAGATATATGAAATAAATTAATACATTTTTACTTTGAGATCAAATTATATTGATACAATTAGATATTTAAAATAATAACATAATCACCAAAAAAATTTAATTAATTATATATTATGATATCACATATTTATTTGTTTACTTCTTTATTTTTATTTATTTATATTAAATTAATGAGCATAGGCAACTATGATATGTAAGTGCTTTTTTGTCCCTCTTTGGCTTTGTGAAAAAAGAACAAGCACTAAAAGAGCATAATATTAGAAAAAATATTATATATAAAAAGGGAGAGAGAATGGGTTGATATTTTTCTTGTTGGATCACCTTTTCAAATGAGGATATGGGCTTGTATCATTAGGATATAAATTGTCAATTAACCAATAGTAGAAGGGTAGATTGGAAAAAAAAATGGAAAGCCTTTTTTTGAGAAGGTATATGCTACTCCATGAAATTTCTTAAAAGAGAGTTCTTTTTTTTTTTCCTTGAAAAGTTACTTCATCAAACACCTCTAAAATGTAAAAAAGGGCTCCTAGACTAGGTCAAGAAGCAAAAAGATAACTTTTTTTTTAGTCCATTAAACACAATCAATATGTTTGGTGAATTAATGCTAAAGAAATTGCTAGTTTGTCCCTCTTTCAAATAAGCAATTGATGAGTTTGATGCTGTATAATTTATCATAATTAAGGTAGATTGATAGTTTTTCTTTGAGAACTAAAAATGTAAAGTCTAAACTTTTGTCTAATTTTGGCTAATGTTTAGCCTTTTATTTGTAGTTGGTAAAATGCATTGTAAGACAATCTCTACAACTCTTCATTTTGAATTCATAATTAAATTCTCCCAGCAACTTTGGATCAATATTGCTTCATTTCACTCAATTACTTCATTGTTAAGTTTACTGGCTCTTTGAAATAAGGAGTTCTTTTGCTAAATAGTCAAATTTTTTTTCTAAAGTGCTTCAAAGAATTTCTTTACAAAGAAAATGAGTAGTATGTGTAAATTATCAATCGTTAACCATATCATTCCAAGTCTTTAATAAATCAATTTCTGAACATGGAAATAAGGGCATGTCTATAGCTATGACAAATTAATAGTATTTCAATCACACAAGATAATGCACCATATTTGGTGTAATTTAATTTGTGAAATGCTAGAAGTACATCTCATTTAAACATGCTAACTTGCACTACAATTCCTAAAGATGTAGATATAATGACCTTCAAAATATACAACCATGCATTGCTACTTATTAATCAATCTAGAGTGCAGTATTTGTTGTCCTTAGCCCCTACTTTTCTAAATTAAGCAAATTTATATTTTGATGACAACAGATAATCTTGGTTGAGCTGAATTGATTTATTGTCAGTGGATCTTTGTGGATGGTTTTGAACATTTGGTTGAAGACTTAGATTAGGCCTTCTTTACAATAATTTTGTAAAGGTATTGAATCATTGAAATATAGCTCATTTCTTTAAATTACCTTTGGAAGGTTTGCCTCATGAATCTGCTGAAAAAGTGTTTGAAATATTTTTGCCAAAAAGATTCCAACTTGTTCTTAATTGTTTTATCATATTTATTTAATTTGGAATCATATTTATGGATTGGTTTATGAAGTTTAAAATGGAGTAAAATGGTTTTGAAATGACTATGCAAAATGATTCTTCATTCTCTACATCTGCAATTTCACTTGAACTTTTTGAATTACTTTTGCAATCATGATTGTGAGAACAGGGCAAAAATTCTTTCCATTGCAATTTGAATTGGGATTTTATGCTTTTTTTTTTTTTTGCAATTCTAATCGTAAGTAACTCAAGACTGGCCAAAAGTTTGCAACAGCCTGTAATTTAAATCTGATTTTTAGATAGTTTTCTATGATTTCAATTGTTACCTTATAAACTAAAATTCATGATTATGATCGCAAATCTAATTGCATGAAATTCTACATTTATCAAAAGTTTGTAATTTTTTATGAGCAAAATCAAATTTTATGCTGCATCGCTATGATTTAAATTGAAGGATTCAAAACTAAATATGGCAATTCTGATTGTGAATTTGGTCATAATTTAAAACTTGAATTCACATTCATGATCATGATTCTAATTGTGTAGGTAATTTTTTGCAATAACGGTCATTCAGTGTTGTGCTCTCTTACTATAAATATCCATTTGACATATTTTCTTAGTAGCAAAACCCTAATTCTTAACAAGTAAATATTTTCTTTTTCATTTGTGCTTCAACTCTTTTTGTAAATTCTTTTATATGAGTTAGATTTGATTGATTCCAAATCTCTTCAATTTGTAAAGCTGAATTGCAGAGTTCTTTAAATTTTTGTTATATCCTTAAAACATCTCTAGGTTTTCTAGGGTGAGCCTTACGTAGTGTCAAAAGAGTGGTTGGACTTTTTATTTTATCTTTTTGAGTGAATGGTTAAGCTTGTGAAAGGAGATTTTGATTGTGGTTGAGAAATCATTATAAAATCTTTTCTTTGTGCCTATTTAGACTTGGAGGGACTAACATTATAGTAGATTTAAGCATAATTGAGAGCTTGGAAGTGGATGTACACCCTGAAGATTATTCTTTTTCAAGAGAGAACCACTATAAATCTTTTGTTTAAATATCTCTATCCTTACTGTGATTATTTTTTAGCAATTTATATTGTGATATGTACTTTTGCTCTTATTGATTTGTGAGATTCTGCCTTGCTTTGTTTTACTGTGAAATTTGCAGAGAATTTTGTGCTTCATTGTTTATTTTTTTACCCGTAAGTTGGTTTACTTGAAAGAAATTATTTCCATCCATAAATGTACTCTTTGGAGCCTTGCCTAGGTATAGTTAAATGAGTTGTTGCACACAAGTGCTTTGATTTGTTATTTTTTTTTATTGTGTGCAAACATCTTCATCAAACTATCTTGAGTTTTCTACTTGGATGAAGACCATCCCATGGTCTTTGAAAGTCTATAGATTTTCAAAGAGAACACTAAAAATTGTGAAAGATTTTAAAACATCCAATTCACCCTTATAGGTGTGGGTTGTCTTGTTATACAGTAATTACCTAGCAGAGTGTCACAAGTTGACCTTATGAACTAATTTGATAGGCAAACATGCCCAGTTTTGGATGAAACTTGGCATAAAAATCAAGCATGATGAGAAGGTCCTGTGGTACAATTCGATAGCAAATTTTCTTGTGTATTAGTTTTTTTGTTTTAGGGTATTTGTTTTTTTAATCATAAATTGTTTGTTTAGGCAAGTAGAAAAGCAGATAGTTGCATTCCTTACATTTTTATTTTTGTATCCATATGAGATAACAACCTTTTGAGGTAGGAGAAAAACCCATATGTCAACTCAAAAAAAGTGTTTATACCTATGCTATTAAGGCTATGGCTTAGAATGCTCTTTAAGAGGCACGTCTGATGACTCGAGTGGGCATAATGACATGGGCTAGGGATTAGAGTGTGGTGGCTTAGACACACTCCCTATATACTCAAAACTATGTAATAAGACATTTATTAATAAAATAAAGTTGTCCCTCTCCTTATTTGAAAAGTCTCTTCTTGTTATAAACTAGAAGCTACTTATATGATGCATACTTTGAGACATAGTATGCATAGATACTTTGACTACAAGCTCATATTTGCCTACGGACATAAGGCAAATAGGATTTCATTATATGGATGATTGAAGTCTATTTTTTCTTATTATCTACCAAGGTGTGGCTGAAGTTTATTGAAAGACTGGCATATTGATTAAGAGTTGGCATGGTGGTTGCACAGTACAGCTAGAAGAGCTACTGGGCTGTGATATAGAGGGAAGAGTAAAACCAAGTAAATTACATGATCCACTCCTATAGTTTTCTATTCTCAAATCATCCATTTCGAAAGCTAAACATTCCTTTAGATCTTGCAATACGTGATTTGTGTCTGTCCTTTGGGTGAGAGTTGATACAATGCATGACATTACTATCTCAACAACTTTCCACATAGAGTTTGTAAAAAATTCTCTTTTGTAATCTAGAATCAATAATGTCTTGGATCTCCCCACTCCTAATTTTAAGACAAATTCAATCAAGTATGAAAATGATGTCATGATTGGATGCTCTTCTTACTGAAGGGAAACCAGTGACAAGTTCAAGCAAAATCATTCCAAAGCTATATGTGTTACTCTTCTTATGTAGGATCTTAGATCTTTGAAATCTATATGAAAAGCTTCTAATTAGACTAAGACAAAGAAAAGCCCTTGTGCTTGATATATATGTCACTTCTCCATCGAATTTAAATAATTAACACACTCAACAATAGAATTTCATCAACTATAAGTTATCATATTTTATAATATCTATTAAAACCAACCGGGATTGAATATAGAATAGCAGCAAATGAATTAGAGCCATCATGAACCAATTAAATTCAAGCTACACAAGACTTCTTTCTACAAATCTATAAATCATTACAAGAAATTTGAGAAGTGTTATTCTTATCATTGAAAATAATATTTTAGTGACGATATTTCACTGTTGTCGCTATACTATCAATGTTAGTGACAAATTTTATTTTTCATAACAGTAGTTGTCACTAAAAATTAATTTTTGTGCTTGTCATAAAAATTGTATGTTAGAGAAAAAATAGTGTATTTTTAGTGTCAACATTTAGCATCATTGAAAAAGATTTTAGTGACAAATTAAATATATTGACACTGAAAAAAGCTTTAGTGACAACATTGCTTGTCATAAACAGTGATGACATAAATATGTTGACATTAAAAAAACTTTTGTTATGATATTAGTTGTTACAAATAATATGTTTTTAGTGATGGCACAAATATGTGGTCACTCAAAAATTTTAGTGGCAATATTTTTTGTTACAAATATTATGCTTTTAATGATGTGATAAATATATAACTACAAAAAGTTTTAGTGATGATATTGATTGTCACAAATATTACTTTATATTCATACAAAATTTTTAAATGTTTTTTTCTAGATACATATAAAGGTGGCCTAGCTAGTCAAGGAGTAAGGTTAGGTCCAGAGGGATGAGGAGGGATAGCCTCGACTCTCAAAAATAAAGTAAAAAAAATAGAGTGAGTTTCTTAGAAATCTAGTGAGTGAATGATTTATTAGGAATCAATAATTAATCACAATTATATTCAAATAAAATCCAGTATAAACATATATATGCACTCATTTATGAAACATCTTGCAAATTGACACTTTTGTCTTAAAACCATTAAAACTTAAAATCCATAGCTCACCAAATATAATGTTACCATTTGAACAATTAAAGAAGTCAATTTTAATAGATATAAGAAAAACAAAGTTTATATATAATATGGGAGTTGAAACTAGAAAAGAATATTCTTCCACACTTTAAATTTTGCCCAAATATATAAAATAAGAAACATGACATGTGATTTCAAATATACTTATCAAGATGACAAGTGGAGAAAAATTTTCATATTTCATAAATATACATGTATCATGAAAATATAAAATCTTAATATGCAATTAGGATCCAATGGTGAGTTCCTGTACATAACCTTAACTAATAGTATCCAGTCGCTATCATTCACTTTATCACTCTAGCAATTGTTCTCCCTTTATCCCTTTACTAGTTTTGTTTTAGTTCAATTCCATTCATAAGTACATTTGAAGGTTTTCTAAGGAATTCCTCAAGAATCCGAAAAAAAAATAATGCAACATAAAACCAAGAAGGAGATGCCCTTTCTTTAAACAAAATTCATTTGCAATTCAATCAATATAAATACAACAATTCATCATTTGTCATTTCAATTACATTTACATAAGGTTTAAAGATATTCAAATCAAAACATATACAATGAATTGACTTCCAAATAGTCCAATAGTGCTAGTCTCACAAGATTAAGATTTCAATACCAAAATCATGCAAATGTAATTTATCATATCTAAAATATAAAATTTCAAGTACACAACATTTACAGGAATTTAGCTAGTTTCATAATTTCCTTGTAATTTTAAACTTAACCATCTCAAAATCATACTTTTCCAATACACAAATTTAAAAAGAAAGTGAATTATTTACTCTCCTTTAAAAATAGCAAGATAACTTGAAATTATATCTTGAATCTCAACTTTCCAAAATAGACTATCCAACAAGTTCATCAAAACCTAACAACCATTGATCACTAATCATTTCTTAAAATTAGTTCCTAATTTGAATGAAAACCTTTTAATCACTTAAATTCCATTCTAAGACAAAAGAAACTCAAGTAGAAAAAGAGCAAAAATAAGAGTAGCTTACACTTTGATTGTTGCTATCTGATCAAGGTGTCTAGTAGCTGAAGAAGAAGAGCTGGCAACATGCTATTTTTTTTTATGAGAAATGCACCATTGCTACCTAATTCGAGGCCAAAGATGGCTGCTAAGAGCTGTCTAGTGGCAAAAGCAAAGCACTGAAATGGAAAAAAAAATAGAAGGCCTAGCTTGCTAGCAAACTGATGGCAGCTAGAGTCCTCAGAATATTTGGGGAAAATATAAGCATGAGTAAAGTTTTTATATGTGCCTATATGTTGATAATTTTTCCAATTTTTTTCCTATGCAATAAGCTTCTATGAAGACACTAAATATGATAAATTACAAGGACTAGGTAGAGTCATTAAAGTTATGCCCAGTGGTTACTGATCTTGATTTAGCACTTCAGGAATATGAGCCTGTCATGGATATAAATTCAAGTGCTGATTTAAAAGCAAAATATCAGTAGACAAAGTCTAACTAAATGTGTTTGATGATCACGAAGTATACCATGGACAAAATAATTAGACAAAATATTCTTGAATCTAAGAATGCCTAGACTTTTTTTGAATCAATTGCTAAAACATTTGTGAAGTTTGATAAAGTTGAAAAAGGTCATTGCTTCTCATTAATTGAAAAAACTATATATGATGGTGGTAGTGGTGTGCATGAGTATATTATGAAATTGGTCCATTATTCTAATGAGTTGAAGAACATGAATGTTCATTTTGGTGAAAGTTACATAATTTGGCATGCACTGGAGTCATTACCTACTAAATTTGATGTTCTAAAGATGCTTTATGATACCCAAAAAGGTAGATAGACCATAAATGAATTGATTACCATTGTTGCACAACTAGAGGATGATATGAGGAAGGAAAATGTCAAAACAGCCAACCTGGTTTCTATGGATCAGCTTCAGGGCACCAGAGAGACAAGAAAGGAAAATCCTTTCATGATAAGATGAAAGATGGTGTGAAAAATAATCACTACAAGCCTAAGAAAGCCCAATTCAAAGGAAATTGCAAGTTTTTGCAAGAAATATGGACACAAGAGGGGATCATGCACATCTAGATCTTTTAGATTATGACACTTGTGTAGATTGCATAAAGAGAAAACTTCCTACTAGAGTTAGAAAGGAAAAGAGAAGTAGAAAATAGGATGCTTTGGAGTAAATCCACACTGACATTAATGGCATCACACTTATTGCCATAGGTGGTTATTATGAACTTCATAGATGGCTACTCCATATTTGGATGAAATTACTAACAGAAAATTTTGAGGCATTGGATGCTTTCAAGTCCTTTAAAATTGAGCTTAAATTGGGAAAGAAGATAGAATGTGTCAACTCTAATAGAGGTGGTGAGTACTGTCACAAATATGATGAAGCTGGAAGAAATCTTGGTCCATTTGCCAGGTATCTATTAGACTGTGGAATCAAAGCCACTTACACTATGCCTAGAACATCAAAATAGAATGACATAGCTAAAAGGAGAAATAGGACACTCATGGATATGGTAAGATGTATGCTTATATATTTGTTATTGCTAGAATTTTTATTGGCGATATTATAAGGACTTTTGTTTATATTCTAAATCAATTGTTAAGTAAGTTGGTACCTAAGACTCCATATGAGTTGTGATTGGTAAAAAGCCTAGTTTGAGACACTTTCTTGTATAGGTTTTAAGATTGAGGTCAAACATTATATTCCCTCTACAAAGAAACTTGATTCAAGAATAATATCTAGATTTTTTATCGATTATTGCACTAGCTCAAGAGGTAGTAGGTTTTATTGTCATACTCAATCTATCAGAGTTGTTAAATCCAATAGAGGTTTCTAGTTTGAAGATGAGTTGGATGGTAAGAATGAAATACCATGTATTAAAAACTTTAAGGAGGAAAGTGTTGTAATTTCACTAGCACTATAACATGCTAAATCATGACAGATTTTAGGAATGCTATCACAACACTTTGAGATGAAAGATTTTAGGAATGCCTCTTTTGTCTTAGGCATTAAGATTCATCATGCTAGATTTTCTTGTGTTCTTAGCTTGTCTTAGCGGTTGTATATCAAGAAAATTATGAGGAAATTTAACTTGCCTACATGTTCTTAGGCATTTTCAACAATCCAAAAGGGTGAAATCTTTTAGAAGTTCTAGTGTCCTTAAAATGATGAAAAAAGGCAAAATATGAAAAATGTCCCATATATATTAGTTGTAGGTAGCCTAATGTATGCTTAGGTATGTACATGCCCTAATATGGCTTATGTTATTGGTGTATCACTACCAGAAAAAACGTTTTTGGCGATCAAAATTAGCGACCAAAAAATTCAGTCTCTAATTGTGATCGAATTGTGACTACTTTGCATCTGATCGATGAAGAAAAAAATTTTGTGAAATAGACACTGAATCAGCGATCGAATATTCGATGGCTAGTATTTTAGTCACTACTCGGTCGCTGTGTAGTGGCGAATAGTTGCAATATATGTAGTCACATTTGTGACTAAATATTTCAGTGGTCGTATTAGGTTTAGCCACCAAATTTTTTGATCGCAATATTGGAAGCATGAAATTAAAACTTCGTCAAACCTGGGCCCCCTTTTCTCGACTCTAAACCTAATTTCATCTCTCTCGCCCATCTCTCCTCTCCCGTCCAGATTCATTCGTAGGATCGATTGAAGGAGGCTGAATTCTTAGAATCGTCCGGATTCCGTTAAGACTATCAACTCGATTGAAGGAGAAGTTGAGTAAGCCTACTTTCTAGTAAGTTGTTTGAAGGAAATTGCCAAATTAAAGTAAAGAATTTGTGGTTAGAAAT
>JANHAO010027614.1:0-10804 GCA_026873985.1 Saraca asoca | reverse complement strand
GCTTCCTAGAAATGTATTCTTAGCTCGCGATATGACTTACCTAATGACGAGCCACATTCCTTGTATGAGGGTTGCAAGTAGTTAGCAATATCAATTGATTGGCGTGTAATGCCATACTTTGATTTGATTTCAATGACTCCATAAACTATTCTACATGCCCTTGTCGTGGCAAGGCGAGGATTCTTTTAACGCAACCGAGTGAAGTTGTGAGGGTAATTTGCCACTCCTACAGGGTAATTTAGTGCACTCAATCTGAAGATGATGGGAACTCTGGAGGCTTAGTGCATTTAGCACCAGATGTGCTCAAGCTGGATTAGTAGCTATGGAGGCTTAGTACATTTAGCACCAGGTGTGCTCGAGCTGGATTCGTAGCTTTGGAGGCTTAGTACGTTTAGCACTAGGTGGGCCCGAGCTGGATTCGTAGCTCTAGAGGCTTAGTACTTTTAGCACCAAGTGTGCCCAAGCTGGATTCAGAGCTCTGGAGGCTAAGTAGTGCGTTTAGCACCAGGTGTGCCTGAGCTAGATTTGTAGCTTTGGAGCTTAGTGTGTTTAGCACTAGGTGTGCCTGAGCTGGATTCGTAGCTCTAGAGGCTTAGTGCGTTTAACACCAGATGTGCCTAAGCTGGATTCATAGCTCTGGAGGCTTAGTGTGTTTAACACGAGATGTGCTTAAATTGGATTAGTAGGAGCCATAGGGTGTCTTCATTCTTGACTTGAGATTGTACGGTGGTCATGAACAATGGATCACGCAGGGGGCTGAATGTGTAGTTTACTTTTTTACTATTTACCATTCTTTGGGGGGTTTGAAGCATTTGTTTTATGCGTGCCTCATTGATTCTACAGCTAGCGTAATGATTATTATGTTAAGTGCACATGCTTTGCCTTTAAATGTTGATATATGCTGATCCGTTAAATCGTGGGTTATTTGAGAGGTTTTTAAATATGACAGTTTGATTCTTTTGACATAAAACAAGGAAAATCCTCTCCCTTTTTTCATTTGCCAAAATCGTATGCTTTTTCACTCTGCCTTTTCTCCGTTCGAAGGATTCCCATTGCTTTTCTCCAGCCCTAGCTTTATTTTCGACTCTCTGGTTCTATCAGGTTAGGCCTTCAGTTGCTGGTTCTCCATTCTTGTCTATTTTTCAGACTGCTTCCTGGTTCAATCAAGGTGAGTGTCTATTCCCACTCTAGCATTTTGTATTCTGATCTCATAATCTTTATGAGTATGCTTGTGGTTGACTGAAAATTGGGATGGGGGAAAGCTTTATTAGTTCTATTGATAGCGATTAGGGCTTTAGGTGGTGGCGGAATATCTTAGTTTTCTGGATGCTCCTGGCTTAGTGTCTGAAACCCTTGTTTATGTTTTACGAATTAAGGTGGTTCGGGGTAGTAGTCATTTCCCTCCTAGGTTGAATCATTTCTAGATTAGTGGACCGTTTTGTCCTACAGCCTGATTATTTTTCTTTCCTATCTCTTATAGATGTCTTAGCCCCATAGACATCGCCGCCACCTAATAGTTAGTAAGGATTCCGAGTCTGAAGGGAGCGAGGGGATGCCTCATGTTGCTGAGGATGCGGTCTCCAAAAGTGGTGAGGTCACCAATGGGTTTGTGGCTCGTGTTGGGTCGGAGAGGTCCAGAGCCATTTTTCCTTTCAAGCACTTCCCTTCGAGTGTCAAACCCAAGGAAATGGGGGGAATCACAGAGGCATATTTCTTTCCTAAAGGCTCCATGTAATGGTACCGTCCCATGATGATCATGTTGCATACCTTCCCCAAAGGTTTACGGCTATAAGTGTCCATCATCTCAACGTGGGCTTCCGGTTCCCAATCCTTCCATACAAAATTAATTTCTTGAACGAATTGGGACTTGCGCCTGCCTAGTTGACCCCTAACACGTATTCCTCATTAACCTCTCTTGCGTTAATCCATTTTCAAAATAGCCTCCGTCCCCCTAACGCAAGGGTTCTTTGCTTTCTTTACAGTATTAAGGGCACCGCGAGGCAAGAGGGTTATTACTACCTTTCTTTATAGTATTAAGGGCGCCGGGAGAAAAGAGGGTTATTACTACCTTTCACCTTATCCCTCGAAGTATAAGAAAGCGCTACCTCAAGGAGACACTCGAGGGAAATCTAATACAGGTCCTTATAAGACCTATTAGTTTTATATGTCCTGCCCATCCCTGCGTCGCCTTCAAAACCTTTCATTTATATGGAATCTGAGTGAGCAAGCTAGAGAGGATACCAACTCTTCATTGCTTTATTTTAATTTGAGCCTAACATTTTGCTATGCTTCATGCAGATGGAGTTCGAAAGGAGAGATTAGAGTTGAGCATGGCGAAGATCGAGGTTCTAGACTAACTTTTGGTTTCTGATGATTTTCCCAACACTTTAAAATTCAATGAGGAGCTTTTGCAATCTTATGAGCTTTCTCCCGATCTTAGTGCCGAGCTTATTGACAGTTTGCATGACATCGAGGTTCGTGGATAAGGAAAAATTTCCCCACCTAATTTCAATGAACAGGCTGTCATGGGGCGAGTTAACCTTATCGAGCGTCCTCCGAGGCCTAGACGGGTCACTCCTTCAGCTTTCGCTCGCATGAACCATCCTACCTCCTTCACGTATGCTTCAAAGCCCATTCAGGCCGACCTGCCCTCTTCCTTCAGGCCTACTGCTACTCCAACTTAGTCTAGCCCCCTTTCAGTTTGTTAATAACGAAGGAGACTTTGCTTCCCCTGACTCCTCTTCTGCAGCATGAATTGACTGAGGTTGAGAGAGAGAGGTGATGAGGTCTCTGTGATGTAGAGACAAGACTTCCGCTGAACCTTCCTAAAAAAGGTAGTAGGTTGATAAAGGGAAAGAGCTCGTCACCAGTTTGCCAACACAACTCTTGGGCGTTCTAAAGCATCCAACTGAAGCTTTGGGGGCCAAGTCCCTGACCCTTTATAATATCATTCATGACAACGTGGGCCAAATTCTGAGGGCTAACGTTGCGTCGTTGGAAGACGATGGGATTCAGGGAAGCATTCTGATGGAGCTCTTGGCTAGCCATTGCTTACTGGTTAGCATCGTTCTTTTTTTTTTTTTTTTTGTTCTTTCTAGTTTTGCTTGTGTTCTGACCTCTTATCATTTTTTCCAGGGGACCTTGGAGGCTATAAAGCAGAGGGACGAGTGTTTGAGCTGGGAAGGGAAAAGCATTAGCTTGAGGCTAACCTTGTTGCGGCTACCAATGAGGTCATTGAGGTCACGAATGGTTTTCCCGATGAAAGCGCGATGTAGGCTGAAATTACTTCGCTTATAGGGGAGATAACCGTGGAGAGGCTTGAAGGACAAGTCACAGAGAATTCGCCCATAATGCTCTCGAGCCCCCCAAGATCCTCTTAGCTCGGAGGCTTCTCCTAACATAGCGCCTTGATAATTTTATTTTTCTTTTCATTCTTGCGCTTCCTTAATTTGTAACTGAAACATCTTTATAATATCTTTCAATTCTACAAAAATCTTCTCCTTTTTTCTTTTTTTTTTTGACTAGCGACCTGCTCATGTCTTCATAGATTATGTTGAATGGTGGGATGCAAGGTCCGAGCCCGTAAAGTTGCTAGGTGGTTTGTTTTCGCAAAACATAGTCATTGCCTTATGATATTAAATAACAACAGGCATTATTAAAATAATATTGAGAAGCGTGCTAAATTGAAAAGAGTTTTCTCTAATTCAAAACTTCCATGAATAGTTACAAATTAACAAAGCCTAAATTCACTCTACTAATAGTAAGGTTGGAGATGTTCGACACTCCAAGTTCAGGGGAATTCTACCTTTTTGACGTAAGCAAGGCGGTATCCTCCTATTTTTAATCTTTCTTTTACGACGTATAGTCCTTTCCAATTCAGACCCAATGTTCCTTCTCTGGGATTACGGTTTCCTAGCTAGATGAGGTGTAGGATGAGATCATCTTATTTGAAGCTTTAAGCTCATACTTTCTGTTTAAAATATTGTGTAACCTTTTGCTGGTAGGTCACAATCCTCAGACATGCTTCATCTTTTTTTTTTCTTCAATGAGGTCAAGACTCGCGGTGAGTAGTTGGTCATTTTCCTCTACATTGAAAGTAGCTCTCCAGTGTGAGGTCACCTTAAATTCCACTAGCACCATTACTTTGGTTCCGTAGACCATCGAGAAAGGGGTTTCCCCCGTGGTGCTACATGCTGTGGTGTGATAAGCCCATAGCACTTTTGGCAATTTGTCTACCCATGCCCCCTTTCTTGCTTCCAGCTTCCTCTTCAAGGTTTGCTTAATAATTTCATTCACTGCCTCCAGTTGCCTATTGGTCTGAGGGTGGTCTATAGATGGAAAACTTTTCAGGATTCCAAGGTCATCGCAGAATTGGAAAAACTGCTTGTTGGAGAATTGAGTCCCATTATCAGACACTATTTGCTGGGGGATACCGAACTGTAGATAATGTTGTTCTAAACAAATTTCTCAATCTGTAAGGAAGAAATTTGGGCCAACTCTTTTGCTTCTACCTATTTAGTGAAGTAATCTACCACTACTACGACATACTTACAATTTTCGTGACCCGCTGGAAGGGGTCCTATCAAATCAATCCCCCATATCACTAAAAGCCAGGGGTTGATCATTTGTCAGAGGCAAGCTGGGGGAGCTCAGGAATTGTGGTGAATCTTTGGCATTTGTCGCACCTCTTGACAAGGTCAATCGTGTCCTGTTTCATGGTTGGCCAAAAGAAACCTTGTCGGAGGGCCTTCTGAGCCAGGGACAATTCCTCATCATGGTTTCTACAGTGTCTAGCATTTATTTCTTTTAGGACAAGATCGTAATTGGGGCCATCGATGTACTGGAGTAGCGAGGATGAGAGGCCCTTTCGGTAAAGCATGTTGTCTATGATACAATAATTAACAGTTCAAAATTGTATGCGGCGTGCTTCTAACTTGTCTTCTGGAAGTTTTCCATGTTGTAGATATTTTAAGATGGGGTCATCCACGAGTTATGTACTACAATGGTCAACATTATAGCATCTTTCTACTAAATGCTGGGAAACAGAAGCACTTGCACCAGTGTTGCACCTCGAGAATTTTGTGTCCCTTGCCACAGCTAATTGGGCCAATGCGTCTGCGTGCGCGTTCTAAGCTCGAAGGACTAGGCTTATTTTGTATTTTTGAAATTTACGGAGTAATTCTTGGGCCTTTTACAGATGAATAGTCATCTTTGGTCCCCTTGCTTGGTATTCCCCCTTTATATGACAAACGATTAATTGAGAGTTGCTAAAAACCTTTTGGTTTTCAGCTCATACCTCGTTTGCAAGGCGAAGTCCTGTAAGGAGCACCTCATATTCTGCTTCATTATTGGTAGCTCAAAATTTGAGTCTGAAGGCACAGAGGATTTTGTGTCCTTCTATGTTGATTAATAGGATTCTTGCTCCTGCCTTATGCTCGCATGAAGACCCGTCTATGTAAAGCTCCCACCATAGTTCTTCCAAGGTTTCTACCTCTTTCCCCACAGGTCCGGTGAATTTAGCTATGAAGTTAGCCAGGGCTTGTCCCTTAATCACCGGCCTTGACTTGTAGTGAATGTCAAATTGAGTGAGTTCGACCATCCCCTTAAGCAAATGACCCAAGGCATCTACCTTTTGAAGGGTCTATTTCAGAGGATATTGGGTTAGAACTTCAATGAAATGAGCTTGAAAGTAAAGTCACAATTTTCTTGACACGACAATAAGGCCATAAACTAGCTTCTCCATAGGAGTATAGTTTTCTTCAGCATTCACTAACCTTTTACTCATATAGCAAACTGGGAATTATACTCTGTTCTCCTCACAGACAAGGGCCGTGCTGATGGCATGCTGAGATGCTCCCAGATATAGGATCAATGTGTCGCCTTCCCTGGGTTTAGATAGGAGTGGGGCTCGACCCATATATTCTTTTAAGCGTATGAAGGCGGCTTCATATTCTTCTGTCCATTCAAAGTGCCTTGCTTTTCTCAAGGCTTCGAAGAATGGTAAACATCTGTCCATTGCTTTTGAGATGAATCTGTTGAAGGCTACGATCTAGCCAGTTAAGCTCTGAACGTTTTTAACTCCACATGGCGACCTCATGTCAATAAGTGCTATGATTTTCTTGGGGTTTGCCTCTATTCCTCGATCATTCACCATGAACCTGAGAAACTTTCCTAAAGCCACCTCAACTGCACATTTGAGCGAATTTAACTTCATCTAATATTTTTATAGGATCTGGAACATTTCATCCAGGTCACTTACATGATCCAATACCTGTTTGGACTTCATGAGCATATCATCTACATAGACTTCAATAGTCTTTCCAATTTAATCTTTGAACATCGTATTAACTAGCCGTTGATAGGTTGTCCTGGCATTTTTAAGTCCGAAAGGTATCATCTTATAGCAGTATAGTCCTCAGTATGTGATAAACAAAGTATGTTCCTCATCCTGCATCTCCATGGGTATTTGGTTATATCCAGAGTATGTGTCCATGAAGTTGAGGAGTCGGTGTCTGGCTGTGGTGTCAACGAGTTAGTCGATCCTTGGTAAGGAGAAGCTATTTTTTGGACAGGCTTTATTCAAATATGTGAAGTCAATGTATGTTCTCCATTTTCCATCCTTCTTTCTAACCAAGATAGTGTTGGCTACCTACATTGGGTAGTGAGCCTCCTGGATGAACTTGTTCACCAACAGCTTATCCATTTTTTCCTTCAGGGCAGGGGATCGCTCTGTGGTTAAAGGTTTCCTTTTCTGCCTGATCGGTTGATGATGAGGGTTGACATTTAGTTTATGCGACGCAATCTTTGGGTCAATTCCCACCATGTCCTCGTGACTCCAAGCAAAGACATCTAAATTTGCCTTAAGGAATTCCATCAATTGGTCTTTCACATTAGAGGGCAAGCCTTTCCTGAGCTTGAGGCGTCTCTGATTATCCAACATGATGACTTTTGCCTCCTCAAGCTTTTTAACGGGTCCAATTTCCTTGTCCGTTTCCCCGTCGTGTGGGTTAAGGTCATGATTGATTTCGATTGAGTTCAGGGCTTGGGATTCTTCATTAGGAGTTGTATCCACTCTTCTACCTTTTTCCCCGACTTTGACAGTATCCTTGTAACACTGCTGGGCTACGTGCTACTCGTCTCATAAGCACCCTGCCCCATTCGAGGTTAGGAATTGAACTGTTAACGTCCTGATGGACAGGTCGAGGTCGTTCATCGCTGGTTGCCCGAGGATTATATTATAAGCCGAGGGGCAATCCACGACTAAGAAATCTACCAAAATGGTTGATTGATGGTCCTTATCCCCTAAAGTGATAGAAAGCCTAACTTGTCCCATGAGGAATACCACATCACCGATTAAATCAAAGAGAGGATCAAGTGAAGACTCAAGGGTGCTTCAAGTCAATTCCGTCTGATGAAATATTTCTTGTACATAACGTTGACTGAGCTACCGATATCTAGCATAATTCTACGTACCACGATATTACCAACCTTGGCTCTGATGACTGTGGCATCGTTATGGGGGGCTTGGACTCCCCGTTCATCATCATCCACAAAAATGATGCATTTGGAAGTCACTTTTGCCTTCTTGACGGGTCTATTAGATTTGCTATCCGTTGACAAGACATAACTCGCATTACGCACATGTCACTCTTGCGAGCTACGTGAGGCCCTTAGGATGTGCAGCCTTCCATGCATCGTGTAAATAGTCCTAACCACTATCATTTGTTCTTACTCGACGTTGGGGGGAGGTCATGCTATGTGTTATGGGGATCGTTAGTTTACCGATTGTACCACATAATCTTTTAGATGGCCTCTCCAAATGAGGTCCTCAATTACATCCTTAAGATATTTGCATTTGGAGGTGGTGTGCCCGATATCGTTGTGATGGGCACAGAACCTATTCGGATCTCTATACTTCGAGGGGGTCAATAGGGGCCTAGGTCACTCAAAATTTTCTTTGTGCTTCTCCATGATGTATATTCTTTCTGAGGTGTCGGATAGGATGATGTAGTTGTCATAGCAGCCTTAGGGCTCAGATCATTCTATTCGAGCTCTCTTTATGGGCTGAATACCCACATTGTTGACTTGGTCTATTCCACCCTTACTACGATTACTTCTTTTTTCATCCTTGCAAGGAATCGAACTACTAGCTTCATTCTTCCGTCTAAATCCCTTCGAACCGAAGGTTTCTTCCCACCAGATTTCTTTCGCAGCTCGCTCGTAGAACTCTTTCAAGTTCTTCACTGGGGATTTGTATATGCTCTCATAATTTTCCATCCCTGCGTAGTCTTGTCGAGATTGTCGTCAGGATGCTGTCATCGGAGGGGCTTTCTATGTTACTGATCTCACATCAAAATCTGGTAATGTAGTCTTTCAATGACTCTTCCTTTCTTTGGAAGATTGTTGCCAGGTGGCAAGATGGTGCAAGCTGCTTCTTAAGAGCTCCATATTAGTCATTAAATTTGTTCTGACATTCTTCCTAGCCATTGATACTGTGAGCTGGAAGAATATTGAACCACGTCCGTGGCATGTTCCCGAGAGTAGCAGGAAAGACCCGACATTTAACTAGGGAATTGCTAGTTTGAAGGTCCATTTGGATGTTGAAAGTATCCAAATGATCATAAGGGTCACCTCTTCCATCATATGGAGGGATGGTCTAGACTTTGAAGCAATGGGGGAGGGATTATGCTTCAATTTCTTTGGATAGTGGGGTCCTTTCCTTCTAACGACTAGATTGGTCTTAGGCTGAGGGGGATTTTTTCAACTTCTGTACCCTCTGCATTAGCTCTTCGATCATTTGATCTTGGGCCTCAGATCGTTGGCTTTTGCAGTTATCGTGGCCTACCCTCGAGCCTTCGGTGCAGTGCGGGCTCTTAGCTCGCTGGTGTCCCCTATTCTTATGAGCTTGTCATCCCTCCATTCCAGGTTGTGAACTAGAGGAATGATCTAAACTGACCCTTTGAGCTCTTCCCTCAATTGGCTACTACTTTTGTGCCAGTGTCTCTACATGTAACTGTTGGGCTGCTTCAACGATGGGGGTGGCCCTGCCTCGTTCTCTGATTTTTTGGGTATACACCTATGTTAATGCCTCGACAACGTCGGTGAGTCTCTTCATCATACCTTTAAGCACTTCTTGGCACTAACGTAGGGCCTGTACGCCATCAGCCCCCAGGAGGGCGGAGGAGGTGCTTGCCTGGACTGGGTATTCTCCTTTGCGTATGTCTCATCATCGTTCTTCATGACCGCCTGGTTGGTCAGTGGCAACACCTAAGCTCTTGGTCACTCTTTCTCTTGCCATTACGTTCGATCAATTAGAGATGCAAGAGTAGTTTGGTCCCACCAGACATGCCAAAATGTTGACAGTCGATTTTAGTGATCGGTCAACCAGAAGTTCTAGGAACCAAACTGCTATCAGGTTGTGAAAAGTATAATAAAAAGAGGAAGAGTTGGAGGAAGGGAAGAGAGGCCAAGAAGAAAATTTTATCGTGGTTCGGCCAAAGTCTGAACGACCCTTACATCCATGGTGATTGTATTCATTTCTTTAGTGTATTCTTGCTATAAGAACATACATGAGAGAATATTTTGACAGAGTTTTTCTATTGTTCTTCTTTTTTTTTTCTTCCTTTTTTAGTGTGATTACCCTATCCTATTTATATCCGCTGGGAGGGTTACAAATTGTAATTTATCAATACAAGACTATAATTACATCTGTACTAATCATTAAATGCTAGACACCAAGCAATAAATGTTAGACAAATCATTGTCGGACCTTGGGGGCTGTTCTTTTAGTTGGTAGAGTACTCAGACTATGTCTGTCAGATATTAGCTGTTTCCCTTGATACAGAGGCGAGCTCGCTACTGCTTCCGTTGATCATGGCCTGCGAGCTCGCGTCATGTGATCTATCACATGACCCTCAGTGACTTTGTTTTGAGTTAGGCCATGCTGTTCTACCTCAATTCTTAATTCCCTGGGCTTTGGCTAACCTTCTTCGCTTTATCCGAAGAATATCCACAACAATACCAAACAATGTTTCAAATCATATACGGACACCAAAATTCACTACACAGTCCTTCAAATCACATAAAGGCACAAAAATTCGTCAAACATTCCTCTTAATCACATGAAGGCACCAAAATTTTCCAAACAATGTTCCAAATCACATGAAACACTAAAAATTACTAGTTATCAAACAGTGTTCTAGATCACTTGAAACATCGAAATTCGCTAAATAGTCCTTCAAATTATATAAAGGCATCAAAATTTACCAAACAGCGTTTCAAATCACATGAAACATTAAATTTCATCAAAAAATCCTCCAAATTACATGAAGGCACCAAAATTCATCGAACAATCCTTTAAATAACATTGAGGTACCAAATTTCGCTAAATAATTTTTCAAATGACATGAAAGCACCAAAATTGAATAATTTTTTTTTTCCTTTCTTTCACCAAAACTAAATTTATACTAAAAGTACAATAGCAATTCAACCTCAGTTGACGTTGTTGGAAGCAATATAACTCATAAGGCTTTAAGGCAGATAATACAACTTTGATACCATGTTAAAAGGGATAGAAAAGATATATTATGAAGTCATACTCAACAATGAGCCAGATATATGTATTTATATTGAAGATATGTACATGAAATAAAGTTCGAATAGGTTTATAATTTATTAATCTATCTAGACTCATCACTTATTCTACATAATTTATTAACCTATTCACTAAGAAGAAATATGGTCTAATATTGGAATAAACAATTTAAAAGCCATAAATATACTCTTCAAAACTTATAGACATGGT
>JANHAO010027613.1:0-10812 GCA_026873985.1 Saraca asoca | reverse complement strand
AATTAAAGCTCATAAACATAATATGATATGATCAAAATTGTTTTCATTATCAAAATAAAAGATAGTCTAGCTAGCTAGGCTAACATTGGCCTTGTCTTGTGCCCTGAGCTCGTGACTGGTGAGCCGGCACCTCTGTTGAGTGACCTCAATTTTTGGGTGGTTTGGGCTCTTCTTGGTTAGACTTATCTCTCGTTGGGCCTTGACTAACCCATTTTGCATTGTCCAAAAAATACCCATAACAAAAGGCTTCTAAAAAAAGTTTGTGGGATTAATGTCCTGATGGGTATCAAATTCATGTTTCTACAAGTAATAAATATATGTAATTATTGCTTGCAAGCCCTGTGAGATATTTATATGGAGGCTTCTACATTATTGAAGCTCCCAGCTCCTCAACTTCCACCATTAGTTAAACTCAATCAACTTCCAGATCAATCTTATATGCTTTAACTAATGAGGGTGCTAGTGAAACAATAATTTTTTTCTCCGACAGCAATGTTATATGATCATTTGCTCCCACTGTTCGACCAATCCATAAAGGAGATAGCATAAATTGAATCAATAACTCTAGTAGTGTGGATTGAACAATAAAATTTGCCATAGTAGGTAGTAGCTACAATATCCAATGAAGTAACTAGTAATAGTCACAGAATCAAGCTTATTTGCTAAGTGGATTATACAGTTTCACTTCAGTTTTATAACAAGGAAATGTCTTAAGCTAGACTTCTTGCCAAACAATAACTCATATGGAATCTTAGGCCCAAACTTGTTAGAGGCTTGATTCTAGACATATATAGTGGTTTTAAAAGCATTGCTCCATAGAAAGTTAGGCAAAATCGAGTGCGTTAACTTGCACCTCACTATATCTTTTAATGTGCAGTTCTTTCTTTCTGTAATGTTGTTTTGCTGAATGCTCCTGTAAGCACACTAACAATGTAAAATTGTTGGCTTGCAGGCCCTTTGGGATTTTGTATAAGGACTTTTAACACTTTAAGGACTCAATTCCTACTAGACCTGGGAAATGGACCTTGGTTCGAGGGTTAGATATGGATTGGACCAGATTGGTCCATTCATTTCACAAGTCTAACACCCACTACTACATAATTGTAGTTACTAACTCCCACTTCCGTTATTAGTTAGGCTTAATCAATCAACTCTACATGCTCTAACTAATCAAATGTGCTAATGGAATCATAATTCGTTTCTTTTGGTAAAAACATAGCATGGTTCTTTGCTTCCGTTATCTAGTCAATCCTTGAAGTGTCTTAGGCCAACCCATAAATGGAATAGCAGCTTGCATAGAGTTTCCTCTATAGCCCGACAAGGAGTTCAATTCAGGAGCAACAATTTGTGCATCATAATGGTTTTACCTATAAAAGGTATGACAAAGTCAAGCGCTTCGATTATGCATTTCACAACATATATCATAGTGTGCTTCCTATTCATATTGCCTAGGTTTCTCGGGTATGACACATTTTCTAAGTTCACATTCATGAGGATACTTAGCAAATGGATGAAAATTTCTGTCTTATAAAACATACCATAGCACTCATTGCCTTGATTTCAACACTTTTGTGGGTTACACTCAACATCCAAATTGATGTCATTGCAAGAAGCCCAATCACATCACCTTGTGGTTTGTGTTTTGCTTTTATTTCCCACCTATTTCATGTGCCTTTATGCCCTGTAAGATCTTTAAATCCTTGCAAAAGGGACCACAAGACATTTATTCATCCTGAATAAATTATAAGACTTATTGCCATGTATACTACTTGATCCATATGATGAAACTGTTATATTGACTGTCAATTCAACACAACTCTCATAAAAAGTTAATTATCAGGGTAAAAGTTAACCAAAATTCAATATTTTCAAGTTTACGATAATTTGGCCTAAGACTTAGGAAACCTATCCTTGAGCTTTTTCCACTTTTATGTGTGTTACAGTTCACACTAATATCCTTTAGCTTAATCAATTACCGGCCCATTATACAAAGTCCAACTTTTATGAAAAGTCCTATGTCCAGTGACAGAATCATTGCTAGCTCATTCTCTTCTGCACATCAGGAGCATATTGGTGATTGTCAGATGTAAACTTTTTAATTTTTGCCTAATTCTCATAACTAGTCCTATCCAGCATTTTTATAAATTTAGTTGCATAGAAAAACAATTGAGGAAAAATATTAATGCATGTAAATTCTTTGATCATGCTTATATTTCCTCCAAATCCTCCAAAATACCACTATGCAATTCTTCATAGCATTATACTATAAGACCCAATGTCGAAGGGCATTTAAGACCTTAAATATAATATAATGATTAAATATTATATTCTTAGAATCAAATTTCAAAGGTAACACCCTAAAACTATAATATTTAATCCTACATTCACATTACTGTTAACAAATTGCATTAACAATACTATATAGAAGGGTATGTAATATTATTAATACAACACTCTCCTTAAACCATACAAAATGCTTATAACTTAACCTTTTATATAACTAGTCTCGTGAGAAGTGAATACATGGTTACATAAAATTTAATGACATAATGTAAGGTAAAATAATTTTCACATTCACAATTGATATTATTCTAAAAAATTCAATTATCATATGAATGATAGTAAACAATTCCATAAGATTTAGATTTAGTGGTTAAATTTGTGAAAATTATATAGTAAAATTTACTTGCTCATTTAATATCACTAATAAGTTAAATAAATTGGACAATAATTCAATAAAATAATTTAATTTCCAAAAAATTTCAGAAAATTACAAAAAATCATCTAACATGCAGTAAACACACATGAAAATTTCAGGGTAAAATAATTTTATTTTACCATCCAAAATTAGGGAAATAATTTAATAAAAAATTATTTTCTTTTCAGAAAAATCTGAAAAATTTATAGAAAATATCCCAAATTGTACCAAATACATAAAAAGATTTCAAACCAAAATAATATTATATAATCATTCAAATAAATTTAACAATAAATAAATAAAATATTTTTATTTTAAAAAATATGAAAAAATTCTCAAAAAAATGTGCTCAAAAAGTAGAGCACGATGATATAATTAACTCAAAATAAAATTGAACAAAATATTATAAATATAATTTAATCAGGCTCAAATAATTCAGAATTTATATTATCTTTTGAAATCAAAATATAAACTCAAAAACATATTTAGTCCAGTGGTACACTCTATTGCTGTTGAACCTCTTTTTAGAATAATCCTACTAAACTGAAAAACACGTTGCTTATCTTGTTAAAAATTGCATTAAATAACAAAAATAATCCGAAGAAACACTACGTGCATATTACCAGAAACTGAAACATATAAACATATATGCAAAAGCTTTATATTGAATATATTGAATTTGCCCAAAAAACATGATAGTGGGCATAGTGTAGAAAGCTAAATCATATACATATATTCAATCATACCTACGAAAACACAAGAAAATTGTTAACTTAAATTAAATTCATCAAATCATAAATTAAAATTAAATGAAGTTAATGATATAATTTGTAATTTATAGTAATTTTGATATTTAAAATTGTTCAATTCATATAATTCATAAAATGTATTCCATCAGATATAATCACATAATCAATTTGATTCTAATATCAATTGATGAAAAATTTATAAAGAATATTGTATTAATTAATCATATAATTAAATATAATAAAATATAAAAAATTTAAATGAGTTTAAAATTATCCAATCATCATGTTTAATGTTATGACAAAATCCTAATTTTTTATGACTCCAATCTTTTGTTAAGAAATTCTTTATAACTATTTTCTGATGGGAGAAAATATCTCATAGAAAGTTATAAACTAAGTGCTATTAAAATTAAATTGAAAAGAACGTTAGTAATCAATACTTTGAGTTTTGAATACTCTATAAATTATTTGCAAAGACCAACCTTGGCTTTTTCTTAATCTAACTTTTAACCTCTGGATTCTCTTATAGTTTATATATATGTATTGAACCGAAAATAAAGGCAAGTTCATAGCAACCACCTTTCCAGCCAAAACTTGCATTAAAAGTGACCTGAAACAAGTACCTACAAGATCGTAAAAAGTGTCAATTTGAGTACCATGATGGTGATTACAGTAGAATTACCCCCCCCCCCTTTTTTTTTTCCTGTGTGAGGTCAATATAAAAATAAAGGAAAAAGACTTCGGTGTGCCTCTGTTTAAAAAGAAAATGTTTTCTTAAAACCTATTTTCTTAATTTTATTATATTTTGAATTAAAAGAAAATTTAGTTAATAGAAAATATATTCTAATTAATAAAAAATAAGAATAGATTTAAAAGATAATAACTTCCATTTTTAGTTAAAAAATAGTCATTTTATAGCATATAATATCACTTTCCCCTCTAATTACTTTCCTTGTCTCTTTACATCGTTTCTTCTATCTCTCTCACTCTAAGCCCCTCAATATTTTCTTTCATTTGCGCTCTCTCTCTCTCTCTCTCTCTCTCAGACACACACACATATACCTCTTTGATCGCCTGTCTTATTTTATCTTTATAAATATTGACCTTCAATAATAATATTAAAAATTATATTAAAAAAAGTATTTAAATGATTAAAAAAGCTTACAAAGGTGATTAATAATTTTTGTCAAAGTCAATTAAATATGAATAAATTTTATTAAAAAATGATAAATATGAAAAGAAAAGATTTGAATATTCTTTTATGAAAGTTAATTTTGATACAAAATATACTTAAAATTTGATTTTTATTAATAAAAATTTGTTGATTTTTATCATGAAAATATTTTAATAACAAGATGATTATTAAGTGACATATTATGGGAACTTTCTGGATATCATAAATTGGATTGATCAAAATCCAACCGGAGATAAGTCCACCCAGGAGAGGCTTAGACCATCCAAGCAACTAAGATCGCTCAGAAGAGATATCAGCTCGACAGGTGCGAGCTTAGGACTCCAACTTGTTGATCAAAGCATGTCATCACTACTGTCCTTGAGGAGACTTACTGGACGAATGTAGTGAGATCAACTAGCACGGCCGTCAGGTCGCTTAATGCAACCTCAGGTCGTCAAGCTAGCGAGTTGAGCGTATGTACAAGGGTCTAGTTAGTGGCTAAAAGCACACATTCCCAACCAATAGATCAGCCACCAAAGTCGTCACATCAACCATCTATAGTTTGATAATGATTTGCCTAGCATTAATTACCGACGCCTAACATTAAATGCCTGATGTGGCATAAATAATCATTTTGCTATCCATTAAATTATACTTGTACCCTTCCCCACTTCTATAAATAGAAAAAGAAGATCATTGTAATGGAGAGGGTAAGGAAATTGCATGCAGAGACTTTGCCATAATGATGAGAGAACACTGTGATTATAACTCCAGACCACATGGAGAAACCACCGTTCAATAGTGTGTACAAATCACCGTAAATGTAGAGGCCAAACTGGCTTTAGCCGAACCACGATAAAATTCTGTGTTCATTGTCCTTCCTGCTCCCCCTCTTCCTTTTCATTTTCCCATTTTTACTTGCATTATATTCTTGTAGTTTGGGGTGTTGCTGAATTGTTCCTATTGACTAAAATTTGGATCCACTGAACCTGATTTTACCATCAACATCTTGGTGCTAGAGGAAGGGTCCCTACAACTACATTATCATTTTCTTTGATCTACTATCAAATTGCAATGGTGAGAGGAATGACTACTAGAAGTTCTAGTGTTGTCGTTGGCCAACTCGATGGTCACATACAATAACAAGGAGAAACATTACCAGTCAGAGGCTTAACCTTCCCTACAGCGGGTATCTTGACCGCCCCAATAATAGGTGCTACAGTTGGTGTGACACCATTCACTTCCCATTATCTTGTTGCCTTTGATGCCAGCGGAGTTCAATCATGGTTCCAGCGTCAGAAAGTGCTTGAAAATACTGTAAGAGAGCTTGCTGATGTGGTGAGAACATTAGCTCAGGCACAAGCCCAAGGTATGCAGAAGCAAATAGAGATTACCATGCCTGGAGGGGGACCCCAACAACCTAGAGCCCAACAAGAGAAAGTCGTTAGAGAGGAGCATCGACGAGTTGGTTCTGTCCACTCATCTAACTCACGGCTAAGATCTGAAGTTCATCGGCTCCGTAAGGGTGAACAAGAGGATGATCAGTGGCATTAGAGCTCCCGCAGAGAAAGGAGCTCAAGCGAGACCGACCACGAATGTAGATTAGACCACCATTCCCCAGACTATGAGCATAGCAAAAGGTGCAAAACTTTAGATCATCACTCCCATGATCAAGGGGGTAGTAAAGGTCATCGAAGCACTAGTCATCGATCAAAAACTCCAGACCCGACGATTGAAGAGCTACTAAAGAGGGTCCGGTAACTAAAAAAGAGACCCACAGCTCACAATAGTCAAGACCATTATGAGGAAAGGTCACCCTTCACCCAAGAAATTGAAACCAAGCCTCTCCCTTAAAGATTTAAGAAACCTAAAGTCCTATTATACAATAGGGATAGTGACCCATACAGCCATTTGGATGCATTTAATGTCCAAATGGACCTCCAAACCACCAATCCATTGGTAAAGTGTCATGTCTTCCTCACCACACTTGGGGAGATTCCTCGTATGTGGCTTAGGAGCCTACCCACTTGCAACATCCATAGTTAGGAGGAATGCCAGACGAGATTCCTTACCCAATATAAGGCACTAAAAAGGTAGCTTGTGTCGTCTTGCCACCTTACAGTTGTCTTTCAATGAAGAGATGAGTCCCTAAAAGATTATATCACTTGGTTCAAATGTGAGGTAAGCAATGTTGAAAACCCCTTGGACAAAAGCATCCTCACAGCCATCTTGGCTGGGCTCTATAAGGACGGCAAGCTATATGAAAGTATATACAAATCCCCAATAAGAGATTTGGGTGAGTTTTATGAGTGGGTCACTAAGGAGATCAAGTGGGAGGAAGCCTTTTGTTTGAAGAAGCCTAACCAACAAGATGAATTAGATGGCTTTAACTGATACAAGAAGAGGGGTAACAATGAGAGCAACAGAGGCGATGAAAAAGACGGACTAGATGGTCAGGCCATAAAGAAAGTCAGGGGTGAGCAACCTCAGTGCTAGGGTCACTGACAGTTACAATATCCTGTTAGATACCCCAGATCAAATCTTCATGATGGAAAGGGACAATGAGGACTTTGGAAGACCCAGGCCCATAAAAGCTTCCATCAGGCGAAGAGATAGGAATAAGTTTTGTGCCTATTGTAACAAGGTTAGGCATAACACTTTAGATTGTTGGGTGCTTAAAGACACCATTGAAGACCTCATCAAGAGAGGTCACTTGAGGGATTAGGACAATGACCTCCCCAGCCTCAACAACCACCTCAACACCAGCACTAATAGACTCTCGAACATAAGGGGACCCTCAATAAGGACCATATTCACCATTCATGGTAGACCATATATTGTAGGAGCTTTAAGAAGGTCCTACAAGCGATATGTCTAGGAGATGAGACATGTCTTGTTTATAAGGTGTGATAAAGCTGGTGGATCGGCCAAGAAAGCTAGGACAGGCTCCGATTGCATCATATTCACCAGAAAGGATACTCGAGAAGTGCATTCTCTACATAATGACATTGTGGTCATCTGAGCCAAGATTAGCAATGGAAAAATGCAGAGAATCATGATGGATATAGGCAGTTTGATGAATGTGATGTATCGGTAATGCTTCGATCAGATGGGCATAAGCCCCACTAAGCTTAAGCCTTCTCCAAAACCTCTCTTCGGCTTCACGGGAGTTGCAATGGTCCCAGCGGGGCAAATTAGACTTCCTATCACCCTTGGATATTTGGGCTATCAAGCCACTACCTTGGCTGACTTCTTGATTATCAATTCCCTATCAGCATACAATGTGGTATTGAGGTGACCAGTAATGAATAACCTGGATATGGTCATATCACCTAAAACACTTACCATCAAATTCCTAACCCCAAATGGAGTTAGGTGCATGTGAAGAGAGCAAGATATGGCCTGATGATGCTATAAGGATGCAGTCAAAATAGAGGAAAGGAGAAGAAAGATTGACGTGGTTTCAAGAGGCAAACTGTGACCTGCAAGCTCAACTGGTGTAAGTTATGAATCAGACCCTTGTGAGGTAGATGGTGAAAAAGTGACAGGCCCAATAGAAGAACTAAAAGATGTTTGGGTTAGTGAGGTGGATCCAGAGAGATGCCTCAAGCTAGGAAAGAATCTGTCTCCAGGCATGAAGACGGAGCTAATGGAATTCCTCAAAACAAATCTCTATGTCTTCACTTGGAACCACGAGGACATGGCTGGGATCAATCTAAAGGTCATGTCACACAGATTGAACATCAATGCTTGCCATAAGCCAGTTCACCAGAAGTGAAGGCTAATGACCATCGAACAATATGAGGCTCTAAAAGAGGAGGTGGATAAATTATTAGTGAACAAGTTTATTCGAGAAGCTTACTATCCTACCTAGGTAGCCAATCTTGTTCTCGTAAAGAAGAAAAATGGGAAGTGGAGGACTTGTATTGACTTCATTGACCTTAATAAGGCATGCCTAAAAGATAGCTTCCCCCTACTGAGGATCGATCAGCTTATGGATGCAATGGCAGGACATGAACTCCTTAGCTTTATGGATGCATACTCAGGATACAATCAGATTCTCATGGCCCTACAGGATGAAAAGCACACCTTATTCATCACCGATTGTGGATTATACTACTATAAAGTGATGCCCTTCAGGCTAAAGAATGTTAGGATGACTTACTAGTGGTTGATAAACATGATGTTCAAGGATTAAATCAAAAAAATGATGGAGGTGTATGTGGATTATATGTGGGTAAGCTTGTGACCCTTTATGATCTAGGGCATGGACTTAATAGGACCACTCCCTACTACTCATGGAAATTGTAAACATATGGTGGTAGCTATAGATTATTTTACCAAATTGGTGGAGGCAAGGGAGATCGTAGAGATCACTTCTACAAAGATCAAAGACTTTAGTAGATTGTAGCCAACAATGGGACTTAATTTAATAGCGAGCAATTTCTCAGTTCTGTGATGATCTCAAGATTATAAAGAGCTTCTCCGCTGTAGATCATCCACAGGCCAACGGGCAAGTAGAAGCCGTCAACAAGATAATTAAACATATCTTGAAGATGAAATTGGAGGCTAAAAAGGGAGCATGGGCGGATGAACTACTAAAAGTGCTTTGCGCTTATAGAACTATCACCTATAGCGCTATAAGGATCCGAAGCGATGATCTTAGTGGAACTTGAGGTCGCATCACAGCGAAGGTCATTTGAAGATTAACAACTAACTGCTCGTAGCAAATCTGGACCTTATAGAAGAGGCAAAGGAGAGAGCTCACCTCAGGATCATAACCTACCAGCAGCATGTTGCTCAGATTACAATCAAAAGGTTTGAGCTCAAAGTTATGAACCCGATGATCTTGTTCTATGCTTAATCCTCCCTGGCACTTGCAAAGCTAATGAGGGGACCATAGGGCTGAACTAGGAAGGCTCGTACCTCGTTAAGAAAGTCATTGGTCATGGGGCTTATGGATATGGATAGAGCAGAATTCCCTTAAGCTTGGAACGTTGATCATCTTTACCTATATTACCCGTGAAAGTCCAAATTTTGTAAATTTACTCAAATTTGTAAAACATACATAAGTGTTCCCCTGAATTTTTATGTATATATTTGATTATTTTTTGAATAAAATTCTTATAAAGTTTTGTGCGGGAAGCAGACAATGTATGGCATAGAAAGTTAACTAGATTACCAATCATTGAGCCCTCATTCTTGCAAAATTTTATAAAGTTGTGCTTATGGAGCAGCCAATTATAGAGTCAGAGGGTAAACAAGAATATTGCAGAAATTCATTTAAAGATGCAAAGTCCATTCAAAGCCTCAAAAATAAATACAAACATTTACAAAAGTCCTAGCTTAAAGAGGCCAAGCTTGTGGGAGCAGAGCCTTCGCGAGGTGAAGAGCCAGTAGGAGGAGTAGCAAGGTCATCCATCATTTGATCTGCAATAGCATCCATGATCTACGAGCTGCTCTCATCTCAAATAGTATCCACAATAGGAAAAGGTTCAACCATAGGTTTTGCACTCTTCTTGGAAGAACTAACTTTAGTTGCCTTCTTCTTGTAGCATTCCACAGCTGTAAGGGTGATGTGTGTTTTCTACAAATGCACGGTGTAGTTATAGTAGATACCAGTAAATATGGGTCGAATCTGACAGGGATCTCATTATTAATTACTAGAGTTTGCAATGTAAGTTGTCTAAATCAATTAAGAGTATCAAAGATAATAAAGAGATTTAATAAAAGAGCAACAAATACTTAGCAAGTAAAGTTCAATTTATAAAAGCCTAGGATTAGGGTTTCACCACAGTTATGGTCTTTAACAAATTAAAATCTTTCCTATTATAATTACTTGGATAATTGAGAATGGTTTAGCCTAAATTAATTACTAGTCTCTTTCAAGGTCTAATAATAGTACTTAAATCAACCTAATTGCCTACTTTCATGATTCAGATTAATTTAAGCCCTTTAAGATCAATGCTAACTAATTCAAATTCATAAGAAACTTAATATACTTTTGTGATTAAAATCTCTTTATTCAATTGTTAGGGTTCCGGTGATAATCTTCTCCTTTCAGTACTTCAACAATCTACCTAAGATAAGATAAAATATTGGCCAAATACTTTATCAAAACTCAGCAGGCATAACAATTGAATCAATTTATACTAGGTAATCACAATAGAAAATTAATCAATAACATCAAA
>JANHAO010027612.1:0-10805 GCA_026873985.1 Saraca asoca | reverse complement strand
AAACATAATATTATGCATTTAATATGATTTTATGCATAAAATAATCTCATCCCTAAAGTATGAAAATATGACAAAATATTCATGCGTAATATGAGCATAATCCATAATTGCATATAAAATCATAGTCTTAACAAAGTCTTAATTTGAGCAAAATAACTAAAATGCTCAACAATTTATATACCATTTAATTGGTAATGAAAAAACAAAAAACAATATAAAAATTATACATACAAATAAACAATTAAAGTATGTATTATTTTCCCAAAATAATTTCCCCATGAAAATTGTAACATTCATAATAAATAACAAAAATTATAAATATTTATATTATTTTTTTATTTCCACATTTATGAAAAATCATAAATGTAAGAATTTATTAAAATTTTCCAAAAAATTACCCCAAAATACGCCAAAATGACGTCATTTTGGCCTATGCTAGAACGATGTTGTTTGAGGCTTAAAGGGCCAGACTCGCCCTGATTTAAATGATATGTCATTTCAATCCACATCAAAATGATGTCATCAGGTCACAGATGACAACCCAGTCTTTGCTTTAAATAGTATGTCATTTCACTTAAAGCAAAATAGCATGTCGTCTGGGTTGTCTTCAACTTTTCTCCGGGTTTGCTCAACCTAAAACCCGACCTGCGCGCAACCTAAACTCAACCTGACCATTTTCCAACATTTTCTTCATCCAATTTATCCATTTAACTCATAGAAATGTTGTAAATCTTGTATCTCAATGATTTCACAATAAAAAACGTGATAAATTGGATGATTTCACGGAAGTCCAGAATTTTTCAAAAATAGGGTAAAATTTTAAAAAAGTTTCTTACAACAGCAGTCAACGTAGAGGCAATGATGCTCTGATACTCAATGTTAAACAAAAATAAATCTTATACATGCTTCTAAACTCATATGAAACACGAGGATTAGAACTAAAAAAGGAAATGTACCTCCAGCCATTGTGTCTGTATTCGAGTTGGATTTTTTATTCAGTTTTTCAAAGGTTTTTCATATTTTTCTCTCTGTATTTGATGGTATATATAGTCTATCAAAGAGCAGTGAGAGGATTTCAGAAAATTGATTTATATATAGCCTTTCTTCCATCAAGAAAAGGCTAAACCGTTACCACAATATTGAATGGCCACTGCAGTCATTCAATGAGTTTAAATGGTTGCACCACTCAAAAGGGTAACATAAAAACGTTACACTTCTCATTTTCCATTGTTTCCTTGATTTCTTCCTTCATTTCTTAAATATAACATTAAATTAATTAGTAAACGAATAATTCTAAGTGTTATTTGTATGTGAGAATGTGTAAATAAATATTAAAAATAAAGATGTAAATAAATATCTAAGTCTCATTTTTTTACATATTATGTAAAATACGTGAGTCCAGCGTATTTATGACAAGAAAATAAGTTATCTTAGGTTCTATTTATCTTGTTAAAAAATATTTTTCATAAGAAAATCTCATTTATTTGTATCAAGTAAAGAATTTTCATATCATTTTTATACATTGATTAAAAAATAATATATAGTGTCATGATTTTAAAGAAAAATAACTTCTTCAAAATAAATGATGTTTTTTACTATGCTTCTTATATTTAACATTGAATAAATAGAATATTTTATATTATCTTAATAATGTATATCTATTAACACAAATAAATAAGAGTATTTTTATAAAAAGTATTTTTTATTAAAATAAACGATACCTTAATATGTAGCTCACCAATGAATTCTTATATTTATTTATTTATAATTAGAATGTCACATTATTTTTTTAAAAGGAAAAAATCTGTCACATTCCTGTGAACAACATTTTCTTGACAAAGCTTAACTAATGTTAACAAGTTTTCATGTCATGAGCATTTATATTTTAATTGATAAATTAATTTAGAAAAAAAAATAGGATCAATGTATTACAAATTTGTTTTGTTTTTAGTAGAAAAGGATGGTCATGTGCCTTTCCATGGACTTTGCTTATTTATAGTATATAATATATTTTAAAAGATAAAATAGTTCATCATAATTATTTGTAAGAAAATTAATGATTCAAGCTTAATATATAATAAGTAATTGAAAAAGTAATTTTTAAATTTATGATTATTTAATTTTTATTTTTTATCATCTGTTATGATGATTCAATTTATTCTTCAAAATATAATGCATTTTAAAGTAGTTAAATCCTCTTTAATCTATAAACAATTAACAAATCATCGTCCACATATATTAATTAAGATTTGAGTCCCTCAATTTCTTAAAATAATAAGTGTAAATTTATAAAAGATAAATATAGAAACTTTTTATATTAAAATGATAAGTCTCAATAAAAAAATTATAAATCTAAAATGAGAGATTGTGCCTTATCTATTTTAAATTTATTATCTCAATTTTCTAAAAAAATTTAAAGAATCGATATCCTATTTATTATTAACAAAATCTAATACAAAAACACCAAAAATATCTAATCAAAAAATAAAATATATAAACAAAATTTCAATTCAGAATTTTTTAAATCATATATATGAATAGGATTAAAAAATAATATTGTAAAATAAAATAATTTATCAAACAAACATTGGAGATTTTTTATAATAATAATATTTTTATGTGTATAATAATTCATATTTAAAAATTTGTGAAAAAATATTACATCCTCTTGTTAAAAACATAGTGTTAATTTTTCTTTTTTTGTGAGGCAGTGTGAGTACTTTGTGCATGATGTGTCAAACATAGAAAAAAGAAGAAAGCATTACCATGGATATTGCCTGTAAATCAGAAACTTTTACATGATATGTAAAGCCTTGCAGATTCAATTCGCAGAGCTCACATTTTGCACCGGAAGGAGGGGTTAAAGATGGTAAAAAAGTAGCAAACAACAAGCAGAGAAGTGCATTTTCTGCGCACTTGGGTGTGGAAAATTTTTGGCGTGGGGTTCACTGTAATTTTTCCATTTATTTTCTTTTTTTCTCTTTTTCTTTACTTTATCGATCAGAAGCAAATTTCCTTTTTCACCCTTTTTTTCCTCCAAAATTATCTTTCTTTCCAAATTCTTTCCAACCAGTCGGGGGTAAAGAAACTAAGAATCAAATGAAAAAAGTTATATTTGACAGTAAAAGCAGTGATGCAATATACCGTGTTTTCGAATCCTCGTTGGTTTATTTTGTACCATCTTGTACGGATGGAGTTGACATCTCTGTAACATTGTACCATTTTCACTTAATTTTTTTAATAAAAAAACTAACTCAAACTCTTATCACTTATTGTCATTTAAAAAAAAAAAGATAATATTATTATCCTGTCTTTCTCTCCAAGTCATACATGATATACTGACGGCCCTGCATAATTTAGCATAAATTCCTTGTGCTTGTGTATATAATATCTAGTATTTTGCTTGAAAATATTGTAAATTTTTTATAAAATTCTCAAATTATATCTATAATTTTAGAACTTTTATAAAATGCTATAATTTTATAGAAATTTTACACAAAATAAATATTCATAAATTTGTAGCTTCATTAATTCAAATTTACATTGGATTTTTCTTAAAAAAATTATTTTTATGTAAAAATTATAAAAAGGATAAAAAATTACAAAATTATGTAACGATACGAAATTTTAAATATATATGAAGCATACTCCTCCTGATATCTAATGTTGAGAATTTGCATACTATGGACATGTTAGTGATATTTTAAAATAGAAATAAAAGCAATTTATTGTGCAGGTTAATGAGCCAAATTTTGATTGACGCTTTATTTAAAAATTTTAGATCTATTTTTATGTCAAAGTATTATTGACATGGCAAAATTAAAAAAAAAAAAGATGATTAAATTTTCTAAAGATTTTTTAAAAAATCATTCATAGATATTTTCTAAACAATTTAAATTTTTTTTCTGTTATAGATGAAAAACGGTTTCAAAGAATGAGACAAGCACGAGCCCGATAGAGGCTAAGTCACCCAGCCCACTGAGAACGCCTAGGAAGATCCACCTTGCTCATCGCTAGAAAATGACATAACGAAGTCGTCATGAAGCCGACTCGATAAGCAATCGACCATCCTATCCGAACTCGCTACGCTACAGTGATAGCAACGAGCTCGCTCAGTGACCTACCACAGCACCCCCGAGCTGAGGAACCCAGTTATTGAGGACGGACATCTCGCTCGACGATGCGAGACCACAAGATAGACACATACAAATGCTAGTCTATAGCCGACAAGAGGGGCCCACCCTACAAATAGAAGCCTGCAGTAGCCTAACTGCAAGAGTTTATTTGTCTTTCATATTTATTTATTAAGGTAACACAACTGTAGCTTATAATTAATGTATATAACTCTCCTTCCCTCTATAAATAGGGATGTACTGTTAGAATAAGGGAAGAGGCTAGATAACTTGTAAGCCAAAACATTCTGTAAAAGTCTATTTTCAAATATTAATAAAAGCTCTGCCGTGGACGTAAGGTCCGGTACCACTCGGATTTAGCTGAACCACTTAAAAATACTGTTCTACTCTTTCAAGCTCGATCCTTCTTCCTCTCCTTTCATCTCTCACACTTCAGATGACAATCTTGGGTCCATAAATTCACTCATATTGGCTGGAGTTTGGGACTCTCCGCGTGAACCAAATTTCGACATCAACATCTCTGCGTTGTCTGTGAGGACCCATTTGCTCTCTGAAGTGTCCATTGCAGCTTAACAATGGCAAGAGGTAGAACCACTCGGAGTTCAACCACTCCAGTCCACCAACCAGTGGACGCTCCCGTCGTGGGGGCTTACCAGCATTCCACTACTATCCCTGAAACTCAAGAGGCATAAGTGCCCGGCTAACCCTAACTGGCACTGGAAAATACGGTAAGAGAGTTGGCTGAAACTATTAAAGCACTAGTACAGGCACAGGCCCAAAATGCACAAAGACAAGAAGAGATCATGACGCAACTCCAGTAGCTTCATAAAGAGGCTCAGAGGGAAACTCATGAAGATCATGACAGCCAACAACTGGGGGGCTTGCAACGAGCAGAAAGCTCAGCCTCTCAGCCTGAAACACAGAACCTGATAATGGAGGAAGTCCTCCAAAGGCTTAAAAGGCTAGAAGAATGCCCACTGTCTCAAAGTAATAAACCTCGCTACGAGGGAAGCTCACCATTTTCTGTGGAGATTGAGATGCAGCCTCTCCCACAGAAGCTCAAAGTGCCCACGATCCCGCTGTATGATGGGAACAGCGACCCGAGTGACCACCTAGATGCATTCAATATCTAGATGGATCTTTAAATAACTGACCCCCTAGTGAAATGCTGTGTCTTTCCAGCTACATTAGGAGGAGTATCTCGAGCATGGTTTAGACACCTCCCAGCTCGCAATGTCAGCAGCTGTGAATAATGCCAAAGGAAATTCATTAACTAATATCGAGCTCTGAAGAGGCAACTCGCGCCTCCTTGCCATCTTACAATGATCTTTCAGCGCAAGAATGAATCGTTGAAAGATTACATAGCCAGATTTAGGCATGAAGCCAACTCGTGGAGAATCCTTTGGAGGAAAGCCTCTTAACAGCCATATCGTTGGGATTTCGTAAGGACAGAAAGCTGTACAGAAGCCTCTACAAGTCCCTAGCTCGAGATCTTACCGAATTCTACGAGCAAGCTACCAAACAAATAAGATGGAAAGAAACCTTCGGAACAGAGGAACCTAGATAGAAAGCAAACACCAGTGGTCCCACCGCAAGCAAAAAGAGGAACGATGAGAGTTGTAGTCATGACTCCACTCCTCAGCTCGCAAAGAAGGCAAAGTCCCAGCGACCTGGAGGTCGTTTCGAAAACTACAGCATCCTATCAAACATACAGGATAAAATTTTTGTCACGAAAAGGCACAATGAAGACTTTGGAAGGCCCAGACTAATGAGAATGCCCACAAAATCTAGAGATCCAAGTAGATTCTGCACTTACCACAATAAGGCTGGACATACCACCTCAAAATGTTGGACACTTAAAAATGTCATTGAATACCTCATCAGAAAAGGCCAACTATAGGATTACGTGGTAAGACCGCCAAATCAATGAGCTTAATAGGCTCAACGAATTGCCAACCAAGGGGCAAAGCTCTCCATCAAAACCATATTCTAATCCTGTTAGAAGAAGGGAGGAGACCGGATAACTTGTAGGCCAAAACACTCTGTAAAAATCTATTTTCAAATATTAATAAAAGTTTTGCTATGAACGTTGGATCCGGTATCGCTCGGATTTAGCTGAACCATGTAAAAATACCGTTCTTCTCTCTCCAGTTCGATCCTTCTTCCTCTCCTTTAATCTCTCACACTTCGGAAGACAGACTTAGGTCCACGAATTCACTCTCGTTGGCCAGAGTTTGGGACTCTCCACATGAATCAAATTCTGACGTCAACATTTTTAGGTGAATTAACATTTAAAATGATATTTGATCCTCTTCAACAAAAGACTCTTAGGTTCATAACTGCATTTATTTATAGGAAAATGTTCTTTTGAAAATTATTTTTCTATTTTTTTATTTTTAGGATTAATAAAAAAGTTGGTTAGCAAAAACATAAAGATAAAAAAATGATATTATATTTAGAAGAAAACACTTTCCTCTTTCAATCAAAAGAATTTTACATAATTTCTTTAATCTCGTTCCTTGACTCTATCATTTTTCTCTCTATCCCTCCATACTTTTTTCTCATTCTCTCGTATCTCTCTCCCATCTTTCTCTCTGCCACACTATCTTATTGTCTCTCTTTTCTCTTCCTTCAATTTCTCTCTCTCTTCATTTTTTTATATCATTTTTTTCCTTCTCTCATCTTTTTACTCTTTGTTCCCGTATTCCCTCTCTATTTTTCATTTTTTTCCCACTTTTTCTTTCTCTTGCATCTCTTTAATTTTTTTTTTCCATTCTACAAATGTTGATATTTAATAATTATATTAAAAATTATTTTAAAAAAATATTTTGACAATTAAAAGAATTGATAAATATGATTAATAATTTTTATTAAAATCAGTTGAATATAAATTATCTTTATAAAGAAATGATGAAAATAAAAAAGTTTGAATATTCTTTTTCAAACTTTTTTGATACAATATACACTTATACACTTAACATTTGATTTTTACTGGTAGAGATTTGATGACTCTTATCATGAAGATATTCTAATAATAAAATAATTATGATACAATTTAACATTAAGGATGAAATTTGAATGTATAGTAATATTTTTAATAAAAAATAATTTATTTTTATATACCAAATAAGAGAAAATATTTTTTATTATGTCATTTAAATAATAAAAAAATAATTTATTTTTAAAATATTTCCTTAAAAGAATTTCATACAATTTTATTTTTTGTCAAAATAAACATTGCCTGGGTTTGAATTCAACTTCAAGCCAAAACTAAATGGATCTACATGCGTTATGTACACACTTTTAAGTTTAAAAATTTTTGCATGACATCTTAAAAATATAATAAAATTAGCTTGTAGCTGTCTAATGCACGCCTTTAATTAATTTTATTTCATAGCAATTTATAATATGAATTTAGATTATAAATTATAATATATTTAAATATAGGAAAGCCATCACCATATTTTTTATATAATAAACAACTATATAATTAATACAATTATATTTATGTTAATTACAAAGAAATATTATATTTATTTTAATTTAATAAAGTTGTGACATTAAGATTTTAAATTAACTAAACTTACCATCATTTGAATTATTTTCACCTTTTCAAAAATCTTTTTTTAATATATAAATATTTAGGTGAATTTATTTATCAAATTTTGTTTAAAAAATTAAATTAATTATTTTATGTCAAAATATTTAATTATTTAATTAAAAAAATTACTTATTATCATAACTAATATATATTTTATCTTAAAAACATACATTGCAAAAATATTTTAAATTAAAATTATGATTAGTAGTTAAAAGTAATAAAAATTTTAAAAAGAGAAATTATGAAATATCAAGTTTAATATTTGATATTTAGGGATAATATGAAAATTTAAATATTTTAGATTGACATTATTTATCAAATTATAATTAGATATTACTAATCATGTAAGTATTTTATTTCTATATAAATATAACTATTTTCTTATATATAAATTATTTAATACATGTAGAAATAATTTAAATTGAAATATATTAATAAATTTAAACTGAAAATTTGGTGCAGATAATATTATTAAAGAATTTTTTTGAAATAGATAATTTACATAAAAAATGAGAATATATATTATTTATTAAAGTGATTTATAATTTAAAAATTAGAGGATATATTATTAAAATTATTTAAATTTTAAATTAATATTAAAATATTTTTAGCTTTTATTTTTAATATTAAATATTTAAATATTACCAAATTCTAAGTTGAAGATTATTTCAATAATATTAAAATGGATATCAAAATTGCATTATTCAAATAAATAACTAATTTAAATATTAAAAATTAGGAATCAAAATATTATTTGATAATTGATGAAATTAAAAAATTAAATTAATAATTCAATAATTTAGTAGCAATAGAATTAATAAAAATTATAAATTAATTATAGATAATTTAAATAAATAATTTATTATTGAAATAGATAAATACAAAAGTTATATCCATTATTTAAATTAGAATAAAAAAATAAAAAGAAAATTTGGATGAGGTGAATGCTACTACTTCTATAATAATAAAAAAATTGTTCAAAGAGTTTTTTTTTTTCTAACAATTTAAATTTGTGAATGGCAATATCATTAATCTCTGTAAAAAGTTAATCAAATAATGAATCTGATTGTTTTTCAAATTATTGAATAGCCGCCTTCATATTTTCTTTTCAAAGGACATTCAAAAGAAAAAGCCAATAATTAGGGATATGTTTGGAAGTGTTTTTAGGTATTTTTGTTTTATTATTTTTTAAAAATTATTTTTTTAAAATAAAAAAATAAAAAATTTGTTTATATGTAAACTTTGAAAATAAATGTTTTCTTTATTTTTGAAAATGAAAAAAATACATTTAATATTATTTACAACTTTGTCATTAATGAAAACATGTATTCTTCTTATTTTTTGAAAAAAATCTGAAAATAATTTTTTACAAAAATAAGGGAAAACATCATTTTGGTATTTCTTAAAAACTATTTTTTCCGTTACACTTTTAAAAAACAGTTTTTGAAAACAGGTTACCAAACAGATTTTTTTATTTTTATAGAACAAAAAAAATAAAAAAATAGCTTCCCAAACAGCCCCTAGAGTTCCCTCACATTAAATCAGGATAATTTTTTGTCCTTTTAATTTCAATTATAATTATATGGTTTCCTTTTGAACAAAACAAACATTTTTTGAAAAAATTGACAATAATTAATATTAAAATCATAATTGAAAAAAAAATACTTTCCGTGCATTTAACATGGACTAAGTTAACTTTATTCATTTACATAATTTAAAAAATCAAAATTTATCAATTTGTACTTAGCATTTTATTAATTTTAACTATTTTTTAGTAAAAATATAGAATTAATATATTTTTGTTACATGATCTTCTTTATTTCTATAAATGTCACAAAGAGGTTAAGATTATCTGAATAATAAATTCAATAATATATTTTTAAATTCTAGTTATAACTTAAGAAAACTAAGATATCACTTAACAAATCAAATACTTCATCTAACAAACTTTCCTAATAGTAACTTTAGTTACTTACTTTAATTTTGTGGATAAATAAAAAAATCATATAATAAAAATATATATTTTATTTTTTGGATTAAAAATTATTCTAAATGAATAAAACGACGATGGGATAAATTACATCAGAGTCAATTTTAATATTTTAAATTATATGTTAACAAAACAAATTTAAGTCATGCTGGATTCAGAACTAGTGCTATCAAATTCATCATTTTCTCACATCATTACAATATTTTTTTTTTGGTTCTGAAGAGTGCTTTTTGCTTCCAAAACAAGCAATGGATGAGGTTTCAATATTTTATTACATATTATCTTTTTGGTTTCTTATTCTGATGGGGCTTTGGAGCATCAAATGGCTGAATGAGGAAAGGCAGGTCTTATCCGTGCCTTCTCTCTCTACCAAAGGAAAACACAGCCAACACCGGACCTCACTTAACCTCACTCCATTTTCTCTCTGGTTTTCTCTTTACTTCGGTCTGCTCACTTTTTGTCTCTTCTTTAAGTTGATTTTGATTCTCACACCTGATTTTTCTGCCTCCTGCTTCCTTTCATTTTGTATGCGAAGCTAATTTTCAGTCTCTCTTCTCTTTGGGTCCAAAGAGCATATCTGGGTTCTTCTGCCAATTTGGTATAATTCTCTTTCCTTTCCTTTGTTGGCTTCTCTCTTCTATATTGAAATTTCTTTCTTTCTGAGAAAAAATCCATCAAAATCAAGAAAACCCAACTCTTGGATCTTTCTGCGTGTATTTGTCATGCCCCATTTTATGGGTTTTCAGTAAAGTCTCCTTTCGCTTTCAATTGAAAATCTTCTATCTTGATTCCATAAATCCTCCTTATTTCTATAGAAGCTTTCAATATTTCCTTGTAATCTTCATACCCATCCCTACAACCTTCACATTCAGAAGGAAAAAAAAATCTAAATTGGGTTTTAATTGTTTTTCTTGCGCTTTGATATATGAAATCCTTTTTCTTTTGCATTTTCAATCTGCAATAGCTTTCTGGGCCTAGGATTTTCTGCTGCTTCTTCTTCTTCTTCCTCTCCTTTCACTTTCTCTCCATAAAAATTTTCTGGGTTTATTTTTATTTCACTTGGTAAGAATATGATATGAAT
>JANHAO010027611.1:0-10812 GCA_026873985.1 Saraca asoca | reverse complement strand
CGTGAGTTAGTAAAAAATGGTGAAATTGAACTAGAATTTTGTAAATCTGAAGATCAAGTTGTAGACATTCTGACAAAACCACTGATGGCGGATGCGTTCGAGAAACTGAAGATGATGCTTGGTGTTATTTCAAAATCAAATTTAAGGGAGACTGTTAAAAATAATTTAAATTAGATTTTGAAAATAAAAAAGGATAAATAAGGTTGATGTGTTGGGATAGGACTATAAGTCTTGTTTGTGAATATAATGTTGATTTATTAGGATAAAGTTGAAGAGTTTTTTCCTTATCTTACTAGGATAGTTTGACTATAAATATAGTTTGGTTCAAGTCTTATAATATATTCAAAGAGAGAGGAAAAGAAATAAGCTAACAAGCTTGGGAGTTTAGATAGAGAGTTCCTTTATGTATTGAGTTAAAGTTGTGATAAATAAATTTCTCTTTTCTCATATTCTTCTCCAAAATTCTTCTTTTTATTCTTTTGGTACTAACATTGTCTTCCTTAAAGTTTCTTCTTTACAGCCATTTGCACTCCTCTTCTTACTTTCATCTGTCAAGGCAATACTCTCTTTAGAGCTCCTAGTCTTGTTTAGATTTAATCTGCATGCAAGATGTTTGTCGAAATGCTTGAACCATCATTATTTTACTTTTGCATAGAAAGTATTGCTCACAACTATTTCTATGTTCAACCTTCTTCTCCAGTTCTTCCATTCGAAGATACATCTAATTCCTTTTTTATTTTATTTAAGATATGTTCCTTTTTCTTTCTAAACTTATTTAATCTTCTATGTCTCAGAGTTATTCCTTACATTGATGTTGAAATGGGCAAAATTTCAGGATAAATTGTTTTAATTTACAACTTTCCAAAAGAAAAGTTTATATGGTGCGATATTTGTTTCAAGATAGATTGTTATAATTTAGTGTTTATATGGTGTGATAGCATCTTGAAGTTTTTTTTTTTTTTTTCTTTTTACAAATTTTGAAAAAGAAAAGTTTGAAACATAGGAAAGGTTCCTGAAATCTAAACAATTTTTTTTCCAATAGTTTTGATTGAATGATGAAACATGTGTCTAAAATCAAAGCTATCAAAACTCTATTTGTACCGTAGAAACTTATCATCAGCAAATTTACCAATTAATATGGGGAAAGAAAGATACACGGGGAAAGAACACAATACATTTAAATGTTCTCATCAGGTTTACATCCCAACCCAAAATAGATTGGAAAATATGTAAATATATAACAAAAAAAAAAAAAAAAAAACTCAGTGGATATCCATCTGTCCCTCTTCCACTTCAACGGTATCGAATTCCTCATCTGTTGACAATCAAGGAGGAAGTTCTTCCTCCAGTTCTTCTGGTTCTGGTGGTGCTCGATGCAAAAGGAGAGCGACAGTGGCCGGGAGATTTTGTTGCCTCAAGTGACAGTGGATGACGAAAATGAAAGCAATAACTAGAATCATGATGGCCGATACAATGGCCAAGAGAAGCAGCCATGGGTAGTGGTAAAAGACATCTGGCTTGGTGAAGTAAAATTCTACCAAATGCGTGGTGGCAGAAGGGGAAAGAGAAGATGTTAGAGCTACCATTGCTTTAAAGGGCACAAAAATTCAGCAAGAGAATAATAAAGAAACTTATAATATTTACTAATAAAGTTAGCAACAAAAGCAAATACATAAGCTTCCAGAGATTAACTTTTTCTATTGCAAAGTTTTGGCATATACATACACACTCCGAACATGAAGAAATAGGAGCAATACTTTTTGGACATATATGCCGTGTCTTGTGCAGGGTACATTCAGGACTACTTTTTATAAAATGAGAGTGATATAGAAAAGACAAATGGGCGATGAGGCTTGGCACCAAGCAAGCCAAAAAACTATAACATTTTGGACATATTTGCCCACCACAACACATTTACGTTCTACATTTTTCTAATAAAGGCATATTAGTAAATAAATAAATACACACTAAAAAAACACATAAAACATGTATATATATATATATATATTTATAACACTTTCATATGCTCTCATCGTGTGCGTATATAAATCTCAGTGGATATCCACTTCGAATGTCCCTCTTCCACTTCATCTACAACAAATACCTATTTTGATGACAATAACAAAGGAGGTTCTTCTGGCTATGGTGGTGGAGAAGTCACGATTGGGGCATTTTGTTGCCTGAAGTGATAGAAAACAACAAAAATGAAAGCTATAGCTAAAATCTTGATGGCCAGTACAATGGCAAAGAGAAGCTACAATGTTGGACGGTGGTGGAAGACGTCTAACTTGACAAGGTTAAAGTCCACTGGATGAAAGGTGGAAGAAGGGAAAGGAGACGTTGGAGCTGCCATTGCTTTGACAAGTGTGTGTGGATGTGAAGGTGAGAAAAAAATTTCAGATATAAAAAACAAAATACTTTATGTGGATACATTTCTGGGTATTGAACCTATTGATAGAAAGATGAAGGAAAACAATAAGACTTATTAAGAAGATTGTAATTAATGAAATTTCATACTAACAGGTTAAAGAGTTCAAATTTTGCAATCTAAATCATTTTTACATTTTAATACTAAATATAACATACAACATGTATTTGCAATCAAAATTCAACTTGTAAATATAATTTATTGTCAACACCACTGCTCTGAGGCACCAAATTGCTTATGTGATGCACACATGATGCACATATGGCGCACATGAGGCACACACATGGCGTCCAATATAATAATTTTAATTATCCATTTTTTTTTATTTTTGTACATATCATTTTGAAAAGATTTTAATTCTTATATATTAGTATTATCAATATAATAAATTTCAATAAGTGATTTGCAACCTCCGATCCTCATTCTAAAGATGTCGAATTGGAACAAAATTTTAGGATAAATTGTTTTAATTTACAAGTTTTCAAAAGAAAAGTTTATATGGTGTGATATTTGTTTCAGGATAAATTATTTTAATTTAGTGTTTATATGGTGTGATACGATCTGGAACATTTTTGTAACAAATTTTGAAAAAGTTAAAATATAGGAAAGTTTCTTGAAATCTAAGCAATTTTTTTCTAATAGATATGATTGGATGGCGAAACACGTGACTAAAATCGGAGCTATCAAAACTTTATTTGTATCATAGAAACTTATCATCATCGAATTTAATAATTAATATGGGGAGAGGAAGATACATAGAGAGAGAACACAATACATTTAGATGTTACTCATCAAATTTACATCCCAACCCAAAATAAATTGGAAAATATGTAAATATATAACAAAAAAAAAAAAAAAACTCAGTGGATATCTAGGCGTCCCTTTCCCGCTTTAACTACATCAAATTCCTCTTCCATTAACAATGACGGAAGAAGTTCTTTTGGTTCTGGTGGTGCTAGCTACAAAAGGGGAGCAGTGGTGACTGGGAGAATTTGTTACTTCAAGTGACAGCAGATAATGAAAATGAAAGCAATAACTGAATTCAAGATGACCGATACAATGGCCAGGAGAAGCTGCCATGTGTGGTAGTGAGAAACATCCGACTTGGTGAAGTAAAAGTCCACTGGATGTGTGGTGGCAGAAAGGGAGGGAGAAGATGTTAGAGCTACTATTCCTTTGAAAGTGAAGGTGAGAAAAAATCTGCAAGTAGAGTGAAGAGATGATATTATGAACAAAATTGTGACAGAAGGTTGGAGAGGCTTAAGTGGTGGGTGATTAATTGTGACTATTGCTTTCTAGATAAGAAAAATGGTGAAAGAAATTAACACATTCAAAGTGCCCATACTAGATTAAGCATCAGACCTAAGGGCGATTTATGTTCTAACTTCCACCCAGTAAGAGCTTTTGTGGTCATAATTCATAATGCAGAAACAAATGATCATCGAAATTACTAATTAATATAGGGAGAGAAAGATACACAAAGAGAACACAATACATCCAGATGGTCTCATCAAGTTTACATCCTGATCTAAAATAGATTGTGTTATGGGCATTGTTCGAAAAGTACGACTTGTGCCGATCGAAGTCCAGTTAGAAGCACAGCCAACCGGGTGGAGACCCAAATCGGGGTTCGAGACCGCTCAGCGAGGACACCAGACCATCAGGTACGAGTCGAGGACGATAAGCGACATCGCGATCAGGAAGGTAGCTTGTTGAGAAGACCTCCCATTCATTAGCAAACGGGGTGTCCCTCCAACCGACCACGAGCAGAGCGACTAGGCGAGTATGGCAAGGCCAGCTAGAGCTTCCAGCTCACTCACCAGCACAGCACTAGGTCACAAGGTTAGTGAGCCGAGCACACGTATGGATCCCAGTTAGCAATCCGAGACACACGTCTCCAATTGATAGCTCAGCCTCTGAATTGACACATTAGCCCCCCATAAGTCCAACAATGATTTGCCTAACATTAATTGCCCAACACCAAGTATTAAATACCCAGTGCGGCAGAAATAGTCATTTTACTACTTATAAAATTACGTTTGTAACCCTTCCCCCTTTTATAAATAGGAAAGGGTGGTCATTGTAAAAGAGAGAAGAATTTGCATGTAGAAACTCTGCCGGAATATAGAGAGAACACTATACACTATGAGTGAACAATTTTATTGTATTCAAAAGGCAACCGTCAATTGATAATCAAAACCACTACAGACGTAGGGGCCAACCTGACTTTAGCCGAACCACAATAAAACTCTTAGTGTTTGTTGTCTTTCTTCTCTTTTAGCATCTTTCTTTTCTGCTTTCTTGCATATTCAGCTTGCAGTCAGGGATGATACTGAACTCAAACTTGTTGACTGGATTTTGGTATCAACATTTTGGCATTAGAAGGAGGACCCCCACTGCACATCTTCATCTTCTATCTTTGATAAGCTATTTTAAGCTGTTTCAAGAACAATGGTGAGAGGAAAAACTATCAGGAGTACAGAAATCAATACTGGACAACCTGAAGGTCAGACACAAAAGTGGAACATAGCTACCCCTATGGCAGGTGCCATTACCAACACAGCCTCCTTCATCCTACACCAGTTCGTGGCTCCCGAAACTAACGAAGTTCAAACTTGGCAATAATGCCAAGAAGCACTTGATTGGCGTCAAGAGGCACTTGAGAACACCGTGAAGGAGTTGGCTGATGCGGTCAAAGCGTTAAGCCAGGCACACACCTAGGGTGTACCTAAACAGGGTGGGGTAGCTGCACTTGGGGGTGGACATCATCAGCTAGGGCTTCAACACGAGGAACAAGTCAGGACCGAGCATCATCAGACTAGTTCGTTGCATTCATCCACCTTGCGACTAAGGTCCGAAGTCCACCAGGTTGGAAAGGACAAGGAAGATGACCAGCAAAGTGAAAGCTCGCACCAAGATGAGAGCTCGCACAAAATCGATCATGAGCAAGACACAGACCATGATTCATCCAACCGTGAGCACAACAAGAGGCATAAAACCTCTGATTGACATTCTTGTAGTAAGTGAGACGAAATGAGCTAACAAACTTCCAGTCACCGATCTAAGCGTCGAGACGCTATGATTGAAGAACTGTTCTAGAGGATGGAACAATTGGAGAAGAACTTTGTGTCTTAGAGTAATTGAGAATCCCACAAGGAGAGAATGCCATTCTCCAGCATAATCAAAACAGAGCCCCTTCCTTGTAGGTTTAAGATCCTAAACATTCCCCTATACAACAGGGATAGTGATCCCTACAGTCATTTGGATGCTTTTAATGTCCAGATGGATCTGCAAACTTCCAATACGCTGGTAAAGTGCTGAGTCTTCCCCGCCATGCTTGGAGAGGTGCCACAGACATGGTTCAGAAGTCTCCCAGCTCCCAACATAAGGAGTTGGGAGGAATGTCAAATGAAGTTCCTCAACCAATATAGGGCGTTAAAGAAGCAGTTTACCCCGTCCTGCCACTTAGCAACAATCTTCTAGTAGAAAGATGAGTCACTCAAGAACTATATCACCAAGTTTCGATAAGAAGTTAGCAATGTAGAAAACCTGTCGGATGAGAGCATCCTCACAACAATCTCAGTCGGACTCTGAAAAGATAGGAAACTGTACAAGGACATATACAAGTCCCCCGTCAAGAGCCTAGGTAAGTTCTATGAGTGAGCCGCCAAGGAGATTTGATGGAAAGAAACTTTCGATCCAAAGAAGTTGAACAAGAAAAAGGAGGCAAGCACCTCCAATCGAGGCAAGAAAAGGGCTAGTGGCAGGAGCAGCAAAGAGGGCCAAAAGGGTCACTTTGGAGGCCAAACCACGAAGAAGGCCCAGAACGAACAGTTTCAACCTCGAAGTCACTATGATACATATACCATCTTGTCAGATACTCCAAACAGGATCTATGCAACTGAGAGGGACAATGAGGATTTTGGCAGGCCTAAGCCCCTGAAGGCCCCTATTGAGAAGAGGAGCCATAACAAATTCTGTGCCTATCACAACGAAGTCGGGCACAACACGTCGAATTGCTAGGCATTGAAGGATGCCATTGAGGACCTCAGTAAGAGAGGTCGCCTGAGGGACTATGTGGTGAGATCCCCAAGGAAGCGGCCCCTGTATCCCTAGTAGCCTACGCTGTAGCATCGCCAAACCCTGGAGCGTGAGGAAGCACCCTCCATGAGGACCATTTTCACCATATATGGTGGACCTCACATTGCGGGCACTTTGAACCGATCACATGACCGCTATGTGCGAGCGGCGGGTTGTGTCCTTCTGGCGAGTCATGTGGAACATGAAAGACTCGCCAATAAGGCTAAAATAGCTTCGAACAACATCTCATTCTTAGAGGAAGACACATGAGCAATTCATTATTCTCACAATGATGCGATTGTCATCCGGGCAAAGATCGACAACACCAAGGTGAGAAGGACAATGGTCAATATTGGGAGCTCTGTGAATGTGATGTATAAGGGATGCTTCAACCAGATGGTCGTGAGCATGAGTCAGCTGGATCCTTTACCCTAGCCCCTTTATGGTTTCATAGGGGATGGGATACTCCTAATAGGATGAATCAGACTCCCGCTCACCCTGGGGGACCTCAACCAACAAGCGATCGTCATGGAGGACTTTCTGATTATAGATTGTCCTTTAGCCTACAATGTGGTGCTGAGGTGACTTGCCATGAACAATTTTGACATGGTGACATCAACCAGGACACTGACCATAAAGTTCTCGACCCCGAACGAAGTCGAGTGTGTGTGAGGGGAGTAGCAAGTAGCTCGGCGCTGCTACGAGGATGCGATTAAACTCGGAGTCCAAGGGAAGAAGGTGAATGTGGTGTCCGGGGGGGAATCCCAGGCAATGAGCATGAAAGGAGTTAGCCACAACCGTGACCCTCAAGAGGTGGATGCTGACCCATCGAAGAACTCAAAGACATGTGAGTCAATGAGGCAGATGAAGAAAGATGCCTCAAGTTAGAGAAATGTATACCACCCAATGTGAAAGCATAGCTGATTGAATTCCTTAAGGCAAATATGGACGTCTTTGCTTAGAACCATGAAGACATGGTGGGCATCGATCTGAATATAATGTCCCACAAACTGAATATCGACCACCAGGTAAAACCAATTTGCCAAAAGAGAAGGTTGATAATGACAGAATGTTATGCGCCACAGAAGGAAGAGGTGGATAGGCTCTTAGTGAATAATTTCATCCGAGAAGCACATTACCCCACTTGAGTGGCCAATCCCATCCTCGTGAAGAAAAAGAATAGGAAGTGGAGGACATGTATCGATTTTATTGACCTTAATAAGGCATGCCCCAAAGATAGTTTTTCTTTACCGAGGATTGACCAACTTGTAGATGTCATGGCAAAGCATGAGCTCCTCATCTTCATGGACATTCAATGTACAATCAAATCCTCATGGCCGTATAGGATGAAGAATATACTACGTTTATTACTGATCGTGGGTTATACTACTATAAGGTGATGCCTTTCGAGCTTAAAAATGTGGGGGCAACCTACCAGCGGTTAGTAAATATGATGTTTCGAGAGCAGATTAGCAAGACAATGGAGGTATATGTTGATGACATGCTGGTAAAGTCTAAATGGCTCGCCAATCACGTTTGTGACCTGGAAGAGATGTTCTAGACCCTGAGAATGTATCAAATGAAGCTAAACCTGCACAAATGTGCATTCGAAGTGCCCTCGAGTAAATTCCATGGTTTCATAGTCAATAATAGAGGGATCAAAGTGAACTCAGAGAAAATTAGAGCACTCCTTGATATGTGTTCTCCCACTGGTCCAAAGGATGTCCAAAGCTTGAACGGCTAGAACGTTGCACTCAGTAGATTCATTTCGAAGGCAATGGACAAATGCATTCCCTTCTTCGACATCCTCAAAAGGGAAAAAAGGTTCGAATGGACTCCAAAGTGTGAAGTCACTTTTTAGGAACCCAAGTTGTAGCTCAAACGAGCACCTCTCCTATCCAAACCAAAATAGGGTGAGAGATTAACTGTATACTTAGGGGTATCCTAGCATGCCTTGAGCGTGGCCCTAACACAAGAAGAGGGAGGAACTCAACTCCCCATTTATTATGTAAGTAAGAGACTATTGGATGCTGAAACGAGATACTCACCTATGGAAAAGCTCGTCTACTGTCTTATCATTACCTCGAGAAAATTGTGACCCTATTTCCAAGCCCATAGCATTAAGGTCCTCACATAGTTCCCACTGAGACAAGTCCTATAGAAGACGGGCGCCTCAGGATGGTTGCTCAAAAGGTCAATAGAGCTTGCCCAGTTTGACATCAAATATAAGCCTAGATCAGCCATCAAGGGACAAGCAGTGGCTGAATTCATTACAGAATTCATAGGGCCCGTGCAAGAAGAGGTAGAAATTCCTAAGGCCCCATGGTAGGAATTATACATTGACGGATTATCCAGTGGCCAAAAGGCTAGAGCAGGGATGCTTCTCGTTAGTCCAAAAGGACATAAAGTCTTCTGCACTCTAAGATTTGGCTTTCAAGCCATAAATAATGAAGCTGAGTATGAAGTCTTATTGGCAGGTTTGTGATTGACTAGGGAGGTGCGAGCTAAAAGATTAAAGATTTTCAGTGACTCGCAACTCATTATCTGCTAAGTGAAAGGTGAATACCAGGCTTGAGGATAAAAAATGATGAGTTATCTCTCATTAGAATTGGCAGATCAATCTGTAAAACACCTAGTTGGCATCTTAGAGGATGTGCCTCTAAAAATTGGTAAATTCTTCATCCCTATTGATTTTGTGATTTTAGATATGGAAGAAGTAGTAGAATTCCCACTATTCTTGGAAGACCTTTCCTTGCCACTGTTGATGCCGTTATTGAGGTAAAGAAAGGAAAGCTTACCTTCAATATAGAGGATGAAAAGATTGAATCCACTTTGACTCATGCTATGAATTACCCCTCCCTTGAGGAATCATGCTACAAGATAGATACAGTTGAGCAATTTAAGAAGGGAGATACTAAGAAGCTTTGTTCTACTGATCCACCTGACACCTCCCATGTGAAAAGCCCTTCTAAAAATGCTGAAGTCAATTTGTGTGCTAAGCTACTTGATGAAAAGCCTATTTCTCCTATGAAAACAAGATTTAAAAAACTAAAATTAGACCCAAAGCACACCATTATAGAGGAAGATGAAATCCTAAAGGCAGAATTGAAACCTTCTTCCCCTGATCTGAAGCTGTACAAGAAAAAAAAAGAAGATCTGGCATGTCAAACACTATCTGGAAAGAGAACTAATCAAAGAGAGAGCCACTTACACTCTCTCTGAGCTCCCTTCAATCAAAGAAGGCACTGAAGGAGTCGAGCTCAAGACTTAAAACGATCGCTTCTTGGGAGAAAACCTAAGTTTAATTTTATAGTACTTAGTTTGTATATTTGTTTTGCCTCTTTTCTTTTGCATTCATAGCTCTTTTATTGTAAAATTTATGATCTTATTGGAGGTTTGAGTTGCAGGACTATCTCCTTGTGCCAAGCATCCTTTAAGGGAAGGATTGATGTAGAAAGCACCTAACAAATCTCGAGCAAGAACAAGATAGATAGCATAGAACATGGCTAGGGTATGTCCCAGAACACAGCCGTATTCCAAGTAAGACTTAGGAGTAGAAAATCCAGCACAGAACATGGCTAGGGTGTGTCCTGGAACACAGTCGTGTTCCTGCGGCATCAAGCATGGCCAAGCCGTGTCACCAACCACGGTCGTGTCTCAGGCTTTCTTAGCAACATGGTTGCCCTACATTAACACGACCTGCTCTACACCACCAACTTCAGCCATGTTCTCTCATACTTCAGCCACATACCTTCATCCTCCCATCACCATTCTCCAAACTTTCTTTATTATAAACACTCAACCATGCTCCTCTTCACTTTCAACAACCATTCTCTCACTCACCTAAACCACCATCTCATTCAGTCAAGTTCTTAACCTTCAAAGCTCACTCTCTTAACCTTCTCTCCACCATCCTCCACCTTCATCCATAACACTTCTGCAATCTTCAAATCTGGCTAAGTGAAAGAAGGAGAAGCCTTGCATTTATAGCCAAAAGTCACACTGCTACCTTGCTCTGCTAAGTATAAATTTCTGCAAAAATTGCTACCATAATTCTTTATAAATCACTGCTGATTGCTAAAACACTTTGAGTGCTGTTATAACTTTCTGCATCTTCAATGGTGCATCTAGAAACATAACTTCCCGCCACCACCTCCACCTAAAGACCAATGACTTGGTAAGTTTCTATCCCTTCCTTTGAGCTCTTTTCTTTCATATTTACATTAGGGACAATGTAGAATTTAAGCATGGGGGTAGCTACTTTCTTTTCTCTTAGTCTATGCTTTGTATATTTTTCTTTTCTT
>JANHAO010027610.1:0-10804 GCA_026873985.1 Saraca asoca | reverse complement strand
TTTTCATTTAATATATATTTCAGGCTTTCAGCTTCCCACCGTGATATTTTGATATTCTTAAATAGGATTCATTGTTGTATTTTTTATATTCTTTTGATAGAACGTGTAAGTTTTATAGTATATTTATATTGAATGAAAAGTCATCGCACCATCACAAATTATTATTACTAGATTCATTCTATTTTTGTCCAATTTTTTGTAAGAAAACATATATATTTTATGCCAAACAATGCATTCAACGTATTTATATACATTTTTTTTGTGATGTAATTATATACATTTAATTACTCTCTAATTAATTTTTAACATTTTCCTTTATTTTTTTATTAAATGCAGATTTTATTGTTTCACCTATCTTTAATTTTTAAAGATAAAATATATTATATCCCCTTGAATTATGCTTCAAAATCAATTTATTCCCATAGCTTTAAAATCTGGCACTTAACATCCTGAAGTTTTAATTTAACTAATAATATTAAATAAACTATTAGTCATAACAAAATTTTTAGAATTTTGATTGACCTTTTCATCATGCTTGCTTTTTGTATTAGTTAAGTCACGAGCTCTAATCATTAATACAATTAATTAAAAGTCATGATTTATTTTATATTTTTTATAATGAATTGAGAGAAATCTCAGTGAATCACTTCTATTCGTAGAATGAAGGAGTTCTTCAATCAAGAGAAGATTTTATTTTTTTAGGTTTTGGAAATAAAAAAACTAGTGACTACTACTCTTGTTTTTGTTTTATATGAAATTTGAGAGTTAAATTATAAATTGTTGAATGCAACTTCCAAGATTTTTTTTATTTATTTATGCTTCTTTTTAAAATGGAATTCTGAAAATTTTGATTCATTTTATTTTGTTTGATATGAATTGAAAGTTTTATACTATAGGCCCTTACTTACAACTATAAAAGATAAAATAAAGCAAGTGTAAAATCAGGAACACAACTTGAAATAAACAAATTTCCGTTAAAACTAAAATCAAAGATAACTATTTTGTTTTAATTAAAATTTTTGGAGGGTTAAGTGTCAGATTTCAAAGTCGAGAGGATAAGCTGCTTTTGAAACATAGTTCAAGGGTAAAGTGTATTTTATCCACTTTTCAATCACATGTGTCTTTAATATTTTTATTAAAAATTTGTTTCATTTACTTATTTTTATGATAATTTGTAGAAAACCTACCTCGCCATTGAAACTTCAATTTAAATTACTCTTTGATTGGTATGTATTTATGCATGCATGGAATACCTAATCAATAAAGTTGATGTTAAATGTGGATTCAATATTGTTTCAAATGGCATCTATTTTTCTTTTGTAACAGGAGATGCATTAATAAGATAGCTTCATTGATGTAACACCCTAATAGTTTAGAGAACTATAATAAGAAACTACGGCAATGTGGCTAAAAGGATAGCTAGAATAGACACAAAAGGTGTGGAGCTTTTGGGCCAACACCCCAATCGCTCAATTAGTCACTTAAGACTAGTCAACCAACTACGTGCATATAAGAATTAAAAGATACAAACCCTAAATCACAGACAAAAGATCTTTGATGGCTAAAGAGTTCTCCTAAGTGAGAAAAACAATAACAAATGCCTATTTTTATGTTCCTCAACCTTAATATTAAGTTTTAAGGAAAAGATTTCAACTTCAAATCCAAATCTATTCTTTCTTATCTTTAGGTTGTATATTTTTCTATAGATAGTAATTTTATTTGGTTTTGATTTGCTCAATTAGGGACCTAATTATACAAAAGGATTGACCTGTGTTTTGATTAAGGAGAATAATCTCCTCCTAAGGTGAGTGGGGGATTCTTGCTTTTCACTTTTCCATTTTTCTTATGATAAAAATTATATATAGTATTATTTCAAATAGCCTCAAAATGTATTTCAGATTGTTAAACGTTGAAACAACTTATAGGGCTAATAATATAAATAGGTTGTATGATATCATTATGGAATGCATAAGATGCATTGATATGATATGTATCCTTGATTGAATACTATAAAATAGTAGTAGGATTGTGATCTTTAAAAAAATGGTATATGTATGATGTAGGTATGGATGTATGTGTTGCATGTGAAGATGTATGCTTAACTATGCATAAAAATATAGGCCATAGAAGAATTTCTAAATTAATGTATGATGTAGGATAGAATCTATGCACAAGATATGCAAGTTATAAATTGTACACAATAAGACTAGAGATTACTATAGGCTTGTCCATGTGTTATGATGATGCCAATGTTATAACTATTTGATTTGACGGTTAGGAATAATTAGGTACACTTAACAAAGGATTATGTTATAAGAAGCTAGGATGGATGTTGATATGATCTATGATATAATTTCAAGGCTACATATCTTGTACTACAATATAGTTTTAGACTATGCAAGAAAAGGTACGGTATAGTTTTGGGCAATACATCATATGCTATGGTATGATTATGGGGCCATACACCCTTGGTATTCCCACCTAAATACTTATGTTTAGTCTTGCAATGCTATCAAATGGCATGATGATTGTGAAGAATGATCATGATTATAATGGTATGAAATATTATAGTTTGAATGGTCCTAAATTTGGAATATGAAAAATAATATTTTTCATGACATGATTTAGTTTTAAGGATATCTACATTTATGAATGTATAGATATTTTCATATTTATTATATGAATGACTTAAAATGTTTTCTACCCATAGGGGTTAGCGATGGAAATTCTTTCTCACTAAGTCATTGTACTCACCTCTCATCTATCATTTTAGATCCGGGTACTCTAGTTGTGCTTGTTGTTTCAGGATATCCACATACCTCCTGATTGAGATAGCAATTTAGTATGTGGATAGAGATAGTACATGAAACTAATGTGTCAAGTGAGGCTAATTTGTTTAGCATATTTTGGATTTTTAGAGTCAACTTTATGTTCAAAACACTTGATTTACATTATTTCATATTTTAATCTTTATATGTGGAATACTTTACTGTTTATTTGAGATTTTGGGATCTATTTAAATTTATATATAAAGACCTTTAATTACAGCTTATTACATGATTTCAAGAATGCATAAAAGTGATGCGTTCTTTGGTTACTACCACAGTAATCTAAGTCACATCCCCACTTTTCGGGGATGTGACAATTTATCTAATTTTATAAATTTTTAATTAGAATAATGTTCTTTATGAAAGTCAAAATTCTTAAGTGGCGTTTAATTCATAGTATCACATATTCTCAAAAATCTTAATATTCTTAGGAATGTGATTACTGAGAATGTTACATTACCATGTTTAGTTCAATTAAAAAGGTTCCTACGAATATTACAATATTATGTTTTAATTAATTTGTATATTTTTTAAAATATTATTAAATTACCAAAAAAAAGTCCTCTTAAGCAATCAATACCAAAAAATTGATCAATCAATAATGATCGTCAACGGCAGAGAATGGTAATTAATGACGATTGATGATAGCCAATGACTGTAAGTGAAAGTTGATGTGGAAAGACATTAATAGAAGGATGGATAAAATAATCTTTTCTATATGACTAAAATATTCTAATGTCTTGGGAATGTAAGATACACACCTCCTCTCATAAGAATAAAATATTCTTGAGTAAATTTTTCTAAAATTTAAACTAAATATGAGAATATAATATTCCCTTAAAATATTCCAAAAATGTAAAAAAGATTTCGTGAATTAAATGCCACTTTAAAGAGATCATGGGTTAAGGTTAGAAATGAAATATTTATAGGATTTTCCATTAGCATAATCAAAATAATAAAATATGTATAATACCAATTTGTTTCACTTACATTCTAAATTGATGTATTAATATATAATTTAAAAATAAATTTTATTTGTATGATATTCAAATACAATTATCACATTTTTATTAAATATCTAAATCTTTTTATATATATAATCTTATATCTTAAATTATAGGAATTATAATAATCATGTGCATATGCACAAGTATTAGGCATGTTAGTTTTAGAAAAAATATAAAATAAAAATGAAGTTAATCCCAAAGTGAGAGGGTGAGCCCCTCTGGGATTGTACTTTTGCTCCTCTGCTTGTATACCTTTAACCTTTGCAGTTTGCAGGGAGAAGCATGCGACCGAAAATTTCTCCAAGGGATTTGGTCCATCACATTGTTAATAAAGATCAATAATTTAAAAATATATGATTTAATAAATTATAATATCAGCTTTAGCTATAAATATAATTGAATCGTTATATATTTATTAAGGTGTTTACAGTCTAATTTGACGAACTAGTCCATAGGAGAAATAAAATTGTATTCCTCTTTTTCTTTTTTTTTTTAATTGACCATATTTTTTTTTCTTGTACAAAAATCCATAATTTACATATAGAAAAACTCACGTATTTTTCTCTTTCAAAAACTAACACAGTCATAAAAATTGAGAAGACACAAATCCTAAAAATAAGCTGTATAAATTAAATTGAAGCTTTTATGTAATATTCGACCCCGAAAATGAGAGAGGATAATTTTAGAGTCTCCCAGATTGACGATAAATTTAAGAAAATTGTGTTTCCGTTCTCCGCTGAGTAGTTGAATGAAATGCATCTCGTTGACAAAAAAACAAAACAAAAGGCCAAGGTTTAATGAAAGTTTTTTTTTTTATACAATGGAAAGAGCCACAAACCATTAAACACTGTTGGAAATTAATTCTCAATTATCATGCAGCAAAGGGAAAAATTCTCAAATTTTCTATCTCAAGCATAAAGACATGGCATATGCTACTGTTGACTTAAAACATCTTGTAGAAAGAATACATTTATTAGTTACTACATTTGAACGATTGGTAGTGGCCTTCCCACCTGATCTTATCTAGCCGTGTTTCGAGAAGAATTCCTAAAGGACTGCTCATAAAGAAACAAAAATTCTGCTTTTCTCTCACTACAATATTCAGATCTTTCTACTTATCTTGTGATGAGAATTTATGCAATTAAATCTCAAAAATCAGCAAATGTAGAAGCAATAGCAAGGGGGTTCTCTAAGCATCTCAATGATAGGCAAGCATAATCAGAAACTACTCCATCGACCTTTCAGAAGCATAAGCAACCTTCTGCATTATCATACCCTCGGCTGTACGTATTGCTCTCTGGGGTCCTGTTATGGTCACCTTCCTGTATGATAGGGAAGAACACAAGTTGAGACATATTTTGCAAGTGATATTATTCCAAGGGCACCAGACAAATGACTTCTAATACTAGGGAGTGACAGGTATGAAATTAGTCTTAAGTAAATGAATGCTTTCTTATACCTATCAGTTGTCCCACAGATGAAGTTACCTCTATCTGACATTCTTATCCTAGCCCCTCTAATCTGGAAAAGTGCAATTTAGATTAGTTTTTTTTTTTTCTTTTTTTGTACAAGTAATCACAATGGACTGATTAAAATGCTCGGCCATTGGCAAACCTGACTAATTTCCATTATGTTCCTTCCACCACGACCAACCACAAACCCTATATGTTCATCAGCAACACCAATGGTCAGAGAGTTACTTTGCTCCTCCTAGACAACAAGAACGAGCATATGTGACTGCAAGCTCAAATTAAGGTGGCAAAGTCACCACTATGTTAGGATGTAAGGTTCAAAGATCGAAGTTCTAGGCATGATTTCCATTCAATATTGACATAAGAGTCATGAAAGCATGTTTAGATCTCTCATGATCAAATAAAAATTGCAAAAGAAAACGAATAAGAAAAATGAGACCTACATAAATTTTTCATACACACATACATATATATATATGCCTATATTCAAATCACACAATTCGATTCAATGCAGAACCAAGACAGTATGAATCTTTGACAGAATTGTTTTCCTCTCTAAATAGCGTCTGGATCGCACGAGTAGCAGCTAAAACCAGAAGAACCACGCGATTCCGGCAATTTCGTGCAGTTAATCGGCAATTCGCATCTACTCTCCTATCTTTGTTGCAAAATCGGGTCGCAATAGAAATTGTGTTAGTCGCACAGTTTTTATGCAACCTATTTTAAAAATACAATCCATTAAGAGCATTTTATCTAACTTTTTTTAAAATATCATAACAGTGTTATCTCACATTCTCCCTCATTTTTATGCTCACATCTTCTGAAACCCTTTTTTTTTTTTTTTTTACCTTGAAGCCCCACCACCATCTTGAAACCCAATTTTTATTACATATTAAGTTTATTTTGAATCTATATAACTTAAGGGCCCGTTTGGTACGCTATATAAGATAAGGCCTTATAAAAGTTTAATACTATACAGTGTTTTGTATGACACTATATAAGATATTATATTGTATAACATAATACTATTGTTGACACCAAAATTTGGTCAACAGATCTGAGTTCAATATCATCCCAATTTGCAAGTTAAATAAGGCAGAAAACAGAAAAGAAAGATAATTGAAGAGAAGAAGGGCAGCAAACACCAAAAGTTTTATCGTTGTTTGGCCAAAGCCAAGTTGGCCTCTACGTCCATGGCAGAGCTTTTGATTATCGACTAACGGTTATTTTCTAAATACAATGGAAGTACTCTCTCACAGTGCATAGTGCTCTCTTTGTATCCCAGCAGAGTTTCTGCATGCAAATTCCTTCCTTTCTTATAATGACCACCCCTTCCAATTTATAGAAGGGGGAAGGGTTATAAATGTAATTTTACAAACAGCAAAATGATTATTTCCGTCGCACCAGGCATTTAATGCTTGGCATCGGATAATTAATGCTGAGCAAATTATTGTTGAACTTCTAGGGGACTGATGTGTCAATTTGGAGGCTGAGCTATCAGTTGGGGAAGTGTGCCTTTGATTGCTGACTGGACCCCTAGGTGACCGGCTCTCTAACCTCGTGACCTGGTGTTGTGCTGTTGGGCGAGATGGAAGCTTTAACTGGCCTCACAATACTCACTTCATCGCTCTCCTCGAGGTCAATTGGAAGGACTCCTCGTTTGCTGGTGAGTGGAAGGTCTTCTCAGCGAGTTGCATTCCTCGCCGCGACATCTCTCATCACCTTCAGCTCGCACCCAATGGCCTAGTGTCCTCGCAAGGCGATCTCGATCTTCTAGTTTGGGTCTCCTCCCGGTGGGTTACACCTCTTACTGAACTTCGGTCGGCCCAAATCGTACTTCTGAAAAATACCCACAACATAAGCCCTCCAACTCTAAGCTCGCTTTGTGGGCTAGGAGTTGCAGCTGGCAATCAAAGTCTTTGCTTGTAGTCTACCAAATGGAAAAGTCTTCATATTTAGACTGTCGTGTTGTCTTTTCTATCTTTCAGACTTTCATTTCCCTTGCTTTAGACCATACTTCTCGCTGTGCATAGTTTTCAACCATTGGCATGGCGATCTCACTTTTTTTGGACCATCCGATCTAGAACAATCAAATGTCCTTTGGGTCATTTGATAAACCCGAACTGGTTTATAGAAGCCTATGAGGCTCCTCTTGCTTCTCTATGAGATTGCTTGATAGACGCTTTAGTCAAGCCTTCTGTGCTTTCAGTAGCTTGGCTTTCGGTGAAGCTCTTTGGGGCATGTATGGTCTGTTGCAGGGATTTTGGAGGCGTGAATCACCTGTTGCATGTGGCTTCCTCGCATAACTCTTCCTGCAAGCTCCTAGGAAGTTTTGTGCAAATCCTGGGCCTTTTCCTCACGGCCCTTTCGTGAGGTTCAGCCTTACTAGCCAGACTCCTGATCCCTTTTTGAATTGTTCTGGGTTTGAATCAGGAAAAGAACCGTTGGCTGAGAAAGGCTATAAGTGGGAGCAGCCGTGTTGGTGGGCGTTTCATCTTATAGGAGTTTGTCTCCCAGAAGCTAGTTCTCTTCTCCTTTGTTGAACTAGTAGCTTTAAGCTTTTGCTTTATTCTTGTATATGAGATCTTCTGATGTAAATCTACCTTATTGAAAGAGGTCTTTTAATAAACCTCAAGCATTACGTTCATATCTTTTGCCTTTATAAGCTCGTTATATTGACGATTCAATTGGTTGTCAAAGGCAACATGACTAACTCTTGCAAAATCATAACTTGGTAATCGTTACAAGGAGTGTTTAACGGGTTAATCAACCCCAACTATTAAAAGCAAAATTTACGTCAGTAGGCTTAAGCCAATAAGTTTCAACTTGAAGGATATGTGCTGCATGCAAGATTAGTCAATCGCATCGACTCACTTAGATCGACAGAAAGCACGAGCGTTAGAGTGATTTTGAGGCCAAATTTAAGTAGTAGGGTGCTCGAGCGTCATTGCCGTCACGAGACCGAGCTTCCATGCAGGCTACGTAGACATATTAGTTCATGCAAAAGTTTGTTACTCATGGCACTTCTTGGATGCGAAGTCTCAAAATGGTCTGCACAAGATTTTTATGCATGGAGAACTTCCTGGACGCGGGATCTTGAAATTGCCCACGCAAGATTTTTGTGCGTGGAGCACTTCTTGGACATGGCTCACGCAAGATTTTTGTGCATGACTAGCACTTCTTGGAGCGAACACTTCTTGGACGCTACTCGCACAAGATTTTTATGCATGGCTAGCACTTCTTAGACACGAGGTCTTGAAATTGTCCGTGCAAGATTTTTGTGTGTAAAGTGGCTCGCGCAAGATTTTTGTGCCTGGCTAGTACTTCTTAGATGCAAGGTCTTGAAATTTTCCATGCAAGATTTTTGTGCGTAGAGCACTTCTTGGATGCAGTTCGCACAAGATTTTTGTGCATGACTAGCACTTCTTGGACATAAGGTCTGAAACTACCTGCGTAAAATTTTTGTGCATAGAGCACTTCTTAGACGCGGCTCATGCAAATTTTTTGTGCATGGCTAGCACTTCTTGGACGCGAGGTCTTGAAATTGTCCACATATGATTTTTGTGCATAGAGCACTTCTTGGACGTAGCTCGGGTGAGATTTTTGTGCGTACCTAGCACTTCTTCAATGCAAGGTCTTGAAACATCGTCATAGTCCAGTGCTGCGTGACTTGCGACCCCATGAGTCGTTTGGTACTCCCATTCGTCTCATCCACAGCTCTTCGATTTCCAACGATGGCTAGCAATAATTACTCTCAATTTTGATAAGCATGCACCGCATCATCATAAGCTGGCCGTTGTCTCCTTTTGGGTCGTTGGATCATAGGTAATTGACAGACCCTTTGATCTTATGGTTTTGGGTTGTTAGATCATAGGTAACTGACAGGCCCTTTGATCTGAAGGTGGGATCGCATCATTTTATAAACTGAAAAGGCCTTCTCTCTCTCTCCCCATAGCCATTTGAAATCCCCAAAGTTCTGGTTTCTTCTTGCTCATTTACTTTCCCGGTTGTCGTGACAGCTCTTCCGCCACCCATTTTCGTCGATTCTGATCCAATTTTTTGATTGTTATTCAAGCTCTTCTCATTAGAAACTGCTGCCACAAACTATTTCGAGCCTTCAGCCTCTACAGATCACAGTATGTCTCCTTTTGCCTTGCACTTTTTCTGCATTTTCCTCTTTCATAGGCAATAGGAAACTTGACCGTAACTAGCTAAGGGATGGTAGGGTTGATAGGTAGAGCTTGTTTGGATGTTTCGGATTGTTTGAACCGGAATAATTGATTTGCTAGTAGATTCTAGGGTTTTTGAATGTTGCTTTTAGCCTTTCAAGATTCTGGGATTCAGTTATTGCATCCCTTCCATTCGTTGGAATTCAGCTTGTTGATGCGGTGACTTAGGGTGTGCATGGCCAACAGTATAGAGAGGTTGTTAGTCTTAGCCTTCGGTATGGTTCGCTCTCAGCGACCTGACCAGCCTTTTTCTTTGTGTAGATGGGAGCAAGTCATGCACGTCACCATCATCTAATTAGAAACGAGGACGATAAACCAAATTCATCCCAAAGTGTGGGAGTCATACGCCATATTGATGAAGCGACTTCAAGTGGGACGGAGGCCGCTACGGACTTTAGTGCCCGTCCAGACCATACCGAGGGCCTGTGAGCCAACGTCTCAACCGTCAGGTATTCAAGCTGCACACTTCAACTGTGCGCCTTCGCGATGTTCAGTCCGCAATCCAATCGTGTCGGATCCCTAAGGGTGTAGTGACATGGCTCCTACCCCGGATGATTATGCTCCCCATCCACCTCGGGGTTTCATTGCTATCAATCTCCCGCACCTCATAGCAGGGCTAAGATTTCCAATGCAGCCATTCATTGTCAACTTCTTAAATAAAATAAAACTTAGCCCATTCCAGCTCACACCAAACTCCTACACTTCCCTCATCTAGCTAGCCCTAATTTATTTGGGCAACGGCCTTCCACCACCATCACTCGAAACTCTGTGCTACCTATATGACCTCAGGTGCGCGAGCTCGGAGAACGGGCTTTACTATCTCTTGGCTCGGCAAACGCCACACAAAAGCATCTTGTTGAAGGGGGATGCCAAAGGGAAGTCCAATGCGGGGCGTTACAAGTTGCACTGGTTCTACATTTCATGCCCCTCGCTGCGCTACCTTAAAAATTTTGATTTCATTCTCATTCCGAGTAAGTAGACTGGGAGTGAGTAAGCATAATAATTCTTTGATATTTGCTCTTGATTTTGACCTTTGTTTGATTTTGCAGACAAGACCGATAATATGCCAACGCTAGGGGCTAAGGAGTTGGAGATCTTAGACCAGTTCACAATGTCTGATGATCTCGAGAACGATTTCAAGTTTGACGAGAGCCTCCTTTGCTATTACAAGCTCGCCTCAAGCAAAAATATTGAGCTCACAAAGGAGGTAGGAATTTGATAAGCAACAGAGGTTAGGCATGCTAACTTTAACCATTATGACAAAGTGA